>OZ030021.1:30405000-30550000 GCA_964023405.1 Apodemus agrarius | reverse complement strand
TTTTTGAAGTCCTAAGATTAAATAAATATAAAAGCACAATTTAGTAGAGTTTGGACAACACAATTAAGGCGATTTTAAGCAGATCTAGAATCAGTACTCCTCAAATTCTATCACACGAGAAAATGAGAAAGAATGTGTCCAATCTCAGAATAAGAAAAAAAAAAGATTTACACCAATAACAAAACCAGAGAACATAACAAAAATAAAACCACATACTCATTTCTGTGGTGAAAATATATTTTAAAAAATCAAAAGAAGCTTTGCCAATCATATTCAAAATGATCGTGAACTATGGCTCATTTTCATTCCAAGAATCCAAGGGTAATTCAACATATGGAAATCAATAAATGTAATATTTATCACATAGACTCAAAAATAAAGACCATATAATTCCTTCAATGAATCCAGAAACAACTGGATAAAATTCAAAATTCCTAGCTGACAAAAGCTGAACACACTAGAACTAGGGGAAGTGATGCTAAGGTATCACACCTCAGTAACACAAAGGCAGTGTACAGCAAACCTAAAGCCAACATCATATTAAATGAAAACCTCAATGTATTCTCTCTATAATCAGGAATCGAGACACGGATGTCCACTCCCATCATTTACACAGTATATTCTTTAATATATATTTTAAGGCAAGAAAACAAATGAGACAAATAAGGAACAAGCAAATAGTAAAAGAACGGTTAGAATCCCATGTTTTCAAAGAATCGGATCTTGTTTTTCAAAGATGCTAATGAGCTCACCAGAAAACTCTTACATATTAGCTAAGTAACAGGAGACAAAGTAAACATTCAGAAACCAGCAGACTTTCTACCTTACAAGTACCTGGTTGAGAGAGGAACCAGAGGGAAAATCTCATATACTTCAGCTTAAAATAATACTTAGGAATCAACATAATTAAGGAAATAAAGAATCTCTACAGTGAAAGCTTTCAGATGCTAATTAAATACACAGGACTATGGAAAAAATTCTCATTCTCACAGATTAACAGACTCAATAGTATACAAGTAGCTATGCTTCCATAAATAGTCTAAGGATTCAATAGTCTCTGTCAAAATCCCAACACCATGCTGTTTTTCACACCGATGCACACAAACCAAGCAATTCCAGTAGTTTATATAGTAGCAAAAATACTAAATAGCTTAAGCAATTATAAGTGTAAAATCAATTCTAGAGGTATCACAACTTCTGATCTCAGATTATACAAAAGAGCTGCAGTAACAAAAGCATCAGTGTATTTGCACAAAAACAGAGACATCACCCAATAGAATCCAAAAACAAACCCACACAGCCTGAAGAGACTGAATTTTCAACAGCAGTGTCAAAGTGTACATTAGAAAAAGGACATCTTTATATCTGGAAAAATTCCACAGTCAAAGGGATTAAGCTATATCCATATCTCTTGTCCCAGTCAAAACTCAATTAAAATGGGTCAAAGATTTGAACAGATAAATGAATTTGAATGAAACTTTGAAACTGGTTCAGGTTAACACTGTTTAACCACTTTAAGATAAAGACATAGGCAATGGGTCTCTGAAAAAAACTCCAATGTCATAATAAATAATACTAAAACTTAAAAAATGGGATTACATGAAATTAAAATACATTTGCACACCAAATAGAGTAATTAGCAAAGTGAAGATAAATCCTACAGAAAAACAATGGAAAATCTTGTCCAGGTATCCATCAGACATATGGTTAATGTGTATAATATATAAAGAACTACAATATTAAGTACCAAAAAGCCATTCATTTACTTAAAAATAGTTCAGTCAACTGAATTAAAATATCCCCGGAAGAATGAATCCAAATGACTAATAAATATTTGAGTCAAATCTCCAGTCTTAATCAAAAGTTAAGAATTATTTAAGGTCGCTCCCCTCACCTCTATCAGAATGATTAGCATCAGGAAAGCAAATGACAACAAATACTGATGAGGACTTGGAGAAAGAAATCATCTCAATGCTAGTTGGAACAGCAGAGTAATGGCTAATGATACAGTAAGTAAATTCAGTATAATTTCACATTTCAACTCTAAAGAAAAGTAAAACCATGGCATTTATTGGACAAAGTTTATTATATAAGCAAAATAAAGTATACTCCTACCACACCCCAATCACATTTGAGAAAGGTGACTCTCCAAAACTAACAGGGCATCTCTTATTCCAAGAAAGTGGAGAAGAATAGTAAAGATTGGGCCACCATTTCATTCACTTGTGACACACTTGCAGACACCTTAGCACGTAAATAGTCTCTTCTGTAAGTCAGCATTTCTGAAAATGTTTGATAGCCTTGTCAAGGAAAAGCAACTCAAAAGTGTTTCAGATCCAAACGCAAAGAAAATGCAACACCTGAGTCTGATTTAGTGAGGAGGTTTACAAGTGCCTCCTGGTTGGTAAGGACCCTATCCTGACTTAATGATAACCCACATTTAATGGTTTCCTTCCTTCCTCTATTCCTTCCTTCCTTCCTTCCTTCCTTCCTTCCTTCCTTCCTTCCTTCCTTCTTTCCTTCCTCTGTCCCACCCATTTTCCTTCTTTGTTACTACCCTTGTTTCTTTCCTCACTACTTTCTTCCTTGCTTCCTTGATTGCATTTTGTTCTCTCCTTATACCTACTTTGATTTTAATACCTATTCTACCTATTTTGTTCATTTTCAAGCTTTCTATGATTCATTTATATGTTCAAACATCCTTCTAAGATTTTCTTCTAGAAACCTAAAAGCAATTATAACCTTTCCCAAAATTTAATAATTTGCATTGTAAAATGATGTCTTCTTAATGTTAAGTGTTTATAACATCTTTGACATTTCATTCTTTCAGTGTCTACTCACCTTGTTTTTTAATCTAGTCTTTTTCCAACAGATATTCATCTACTCCATTTATTAAGATTTTTTTAGCAATACTTATTCTTTCATACTCGGATCAGATTTCCATTTTGGAGAACATATTTCTGAAACTCAGAGAAGTAAGATTAATTCATTCATTATTTTTTGTGAGTAATTATTAATTATAAAGTAAAATGATTTATTATAACATCTTTGCAGTCTATATATTAACCTTAATGCCATTTACGTCATCTATAACTCTAGCCTATTCCTATTTCTTTACTTCCCCACAACTTACATTCTGTATCTTTAATACTCTACCATTTACTCTATGACCTCCATGCACATACAGTTCATATATGATAGAAAATATGCACTTTCTTTGTGACCCACTTAGCACAATGATATCTAGTTCTTTCAATTTTCTTAGAAATAATATATTTTCATTCTTTATTATACTAAATGGAGTATATATAAACACATGTTACATGTTCTTTAATAAGCTGTTGGGCACATAGGCTACTTTTATGAACTGAGCACTGTGAACCAACACCACAGTGAACATGGGCTCCCAGGCACCTCTATAGGAAGCTGACTCGTGCCGGGCGGTGGTGGCACATGTCTGTTATCCCAGCACTTGGGAGGCAAAGGCAGGTGGATTTCTGAGTTTGAGGCCAGCCTGGTCTACAGAGTGAGTTCCAGGACAGCCAGGACTACACAGAGAAACCCTGTCTCGAAAAACAAAAACAAAAACGAAAGAAAGAAAGAAAGAAAGAAAGAAAGAAAGAAAGAAAGAAAGAAAGAGAGAGAGAGAGACAGAAAGAAAGAAAGAAAGAAAGAAAGAAAGAAAGAAAGAAAGAAAGAAAGAAAGAAAAAGGAAGAAAAGAAAGAAAGGAAGCTGACTTATTCTTTCAGGTGAATATCTCAAAGTCATGTGGCTGAAGCACAGGGAAATTCTATTTTTAATTTTTAAACACCTGTATATTCACATCTGCAGCAGATACACTCATTTCCAATCCTATCAGAAGGCCACTAACATTGTAGGAGTTTCCTCTTCCTTAACACTTAATAATAGAGGCTGTACTGTCTCGTGAACCTGCCACAATGCAGTGCATGATACGCACTCTGTATCTTTGCTGATATCTGTAGAAACAAGATTTGATTACATATTGTAGTGTGCTATGTGGTATGTGTGAACCTGGAATGCACGCCCCCAAGGCATGTATCAAACACTTGTTCTTCAGAGAGGCAAAACTGGAAGATGATAGAAAATAAATGTGTGGCCTTGTAGGAAGCCTTTTGTCTTAGGCCTTTGAAGAGACTTCTGGGAGTTGAGCCTCTTCCTTTCTTTTCTAATTCAGCCATAAGATGAATGCAGGCTTCTACCAATGATGTGCATGCAGCCAGGGCTCAGTGCTCTGCTTTCAATGGATCATGAACTAAAGTCTTTAAACCTGTGAATCAAAATGAGCCTTTACCCTTCAAGTTAATTATCTCTGTTTTTATACAACAGAAAGCTGAGAGAGAGAGAGAGAGAGAGAGAGAGAGAGAGAGAGAGAGAGAGAGAGAAGGGGAGAGAGGGAGGGAGGGAGAGGAGGGAGGGAGGGAGGGAGGGAGGGAGGGAGGGAAAGACTAAATGTAAAAGGCAGAAGTTCCTATTTCTAGATGATTTTGGTACTATATTTTTTCTTCCTCAACTCTCTCTCTCCTCCCCTTAGGATTGCTTTATAAATTTTCTATAAATGTAACCTTATGAAACAGTACAATATGATAGCAAAGACTTTTTCCTTATCAGATCTTTAGCCCATTTAAAAAGTAATTATATGAACACTCAGTGTTATTAGTTATGTTCACTGAATTGGCATTTTCATTATGAATCCATTTTTAATTACACTGGACACGTTTCATCGATATTTCTTCTGAGTAGAGATTATATAATGGCATTTGCAAGAACATGTGCACCAGGTCAGGTGGAAATGTCTACATGTGAGACATGCCAAGCATGATCTGAGTGGCTGGTAAGGCCTAGAAGAGGACTCACAAACTACACAGTGCCTGTGCTAGCAGGTAAACTCAAGAACGCAGTAATAATTAACAGCCAAACTCATCTAGACAATATATAAAGCACTGGCTGTTTGACAGTTTTCTTCATTCGTTCTGTGAGGGAAGAAAAAGAAAGATTAAAAGGCAAATTTCCATGCTGACGATCTTTTTCTGAAAATAAGCAGAAGAATGGAGAAGCATGCTGTTGTGGTCCTGTCTGTGTAAGGCCAAAGCTCAGGATTAAAGAACAAAGGGAGCCAGGCGGTGGTGGCGCACACCTGTAATCCCAGCACTTGGGAGGCAGAGGCAGGCGGATTTCTGAGTTCGAGGCCAGCCTGGTCTACAGAGTGAGTTCCAGGACTGCCAGGGCTATACAGATAAACCCTGTCTCGAAAAAAACAAATCCAAAAAACCAAAAAACAAACAAACAAACAAACAAAACACTAAAGAACAAAGGGCCATAGCTGACTCATGACAAAGAACAGGCAAAAGACCCACCTATCTTTGTGGAGCTAAGAGTGAAACAAAAGATGACTTGATTTTTACTAGTGGTTGAGTCCAAAATTCAGGAAGATGTACCAGTAAGTATTTTAGGCTTTAATGGGCTTCTTGGTTCTCTGTAACATTTTATTCATTTTTGTTTGTTTATTTTTTTTAAATCATTTAAAAACATATCTAAAAAACCAGACTTTACAGTGCATTTCCTGCCCCCAGAAAAACCATCATCCATACACCCAAGTTTTATTAATCTCCCAGCTGATATTCATTGATGATGTTTTCCCCAGTACAAAAGCACACTAGATAGACAGTACATCTACATCGTGTTTAGTTTTTATGCATTTCGGCTTCTCCTACAATAAATATTTCTTCAGCTTCCCTTGTTTCTTTTTGAATTTTCATAAATACATGTATGTAACAATTAATGAAAAATAGGCTGTAAATTTGAGAGCGTAAGGATGGGTGAAAAGGTTTGGATTAAAGAAAGGGAGGGCTAAATGATATAATATCAAAAATAAAAGTAATATTTTAAATCTATATGGTAGTTATTGGTGGAATACCTTCAGTTTGGGCTACATGTATAGTTATTTCTCATGATTAGGTTGGAGCTATGGATTTATCTGTGAACATCAATCACCTATCTTTTGTCAAAGGCAATAATGACATTTTCTCTCAGCACTGGTGATGTCCTACTGTCATTGGTTAATCAAGGTGTTATTGCTGGGTGGTAGTGGTGCATGCCTTTAATCCTAACACTTGGGAGGCAGGCACAGAGTTAGTTCCAGGACAACCAGGGTTATACAGAGAAACCTTGTATTGAAAAACCAAAAAATTAAAATTAAAAAAAAGATATGTATGATTATTTTTAAAAAAACGTATTATGTACTAAGTTGTTCACTTTTTGTAATAGTTGTTCACTATTTTCCCTTTTGTAATGTAAAAATAATGTAAGAAAGTTTTAACTTATTAAAACTTGTTCTACAAATTAAACTAACTGTTCCCATGACCATCTATGAGTTTGCATTTCTATGGATATTATGATTGTATTACAAGACTCTTTCTTATTTTTCCTACCTCTTCTTACCCCCAAACCATTCTCCCCTCTATTTCTCTCATCCTCTTTCAGCAAGAAACTCCTATAATTCCCAGTTTAACTAATAAGCTATAATTAATTGCTATTATTATTTATTTTGATGATCAAATTTATCTCAGATACTCTGCCAGTTGTTTGAATTTGTCACATATTCCTTTCATGTGACTCTTATGTTTTTTATAAGATTTGCTTTATTTTACGTGTGAGTGTGTGTGTGTGTGTGTGTGTGTGTGTGTGTGTTTACAATAGCATTGGGCATACAAGACTGCCATTGCAGAGCATGTGAGGATGGCATAATCCACTTCTACCCTCCCAGTGACAGTGGTTTCAAACCAGAAGCCTAAGAAGGTATCTGGAACTTATCCTCTCACTGGCATGAATGACACAGGATCTTACCATGTGTTACCTAGGCTGCTTGGGAACTCTGGCATTTAGATGAACTTCCTCATCTGATAAAAACTTAATATGTTCTTAGTGCTGTGTACAATGATACAGAAAATCCTTTAATTAGGCAAAATATATACAAAACAAAATGTCTAAGAAAGAACAGAATGGGCAATCAATAAAAAGTTTACATAATGGCACATTAAAATGATTTTAGTAACATCTGAATAGACGTTAGTAATAAATATTGAGGCACCATGTTAAATTTTCTCTATGGTGCTCTGTAGTTAATTTATCAGTGATTGCCATCCATGACAGAGGAATTCCCATGACTCCAAACACAGAGATTCATGCATAAGAAGTCATGCTGTGTTCATCATACACCAAGGTCTATTCAGGATCTCAGAGCATCAGTCCTGTTACAGAAGAAAATCATTCTCCCTCAGGAAATTACTTTTGCTCGTCAACTGAGCGTAACTTTCACAAAAATGTCAGGGAAGGGATATCCTGAGCTGAGATGAAGCCCTTCCACTTCCATGGCCATTAGACACCTGCCATTCTTGGCACCAATCTGCTAGTAAGTGAAGAGATGGTTCTCTGTCAGGGAATGGTATGGCTTAGGTTTTCCCTTATGGAAATATACATCACTCTATTTATAATAGATGTCAAAGTAATACTGAATATTTGAAAATTTACTACTTGTCAGGTATGTACTAATAATTAAACAGTGCTAAGAGCTTGCATTCATCTCAACACTAATTGTAAGCTAACAAAGTAATTAATATTATTTTCCCCACATTATGTAGGATGACAAACCATATTGCTCCAAAATTGTCGAGCCAGGATTTGAGCCTGATTTGATCACTTAAGCTATCAAATACCATTTAAGACTAGATTTATAGCTAAGAAAGAGTTCTTATGTCAGTGCCAGACTAAGGTATCTGTCTTTGAACACCAAAATTTCCTATGTGAAAAATTATTGAGAGTTTTGCAAAAGGTATTGAGGACTGGAGAGATAGCTCAACAGTTAAGAGCACTGACTGCTCTTCCAGAGGTTCTGAGTTCAAATTTCAACACAACACATCATTTCAAAACAACCACATCATGGCTCACAACCATCTGTAATGAGATCTGATGCCCTCTTATGGTGTGTCTGAAGACAGATACAGTGAACTTATATATAATAAATAAATAAATCTTTTTTAAAAATGCCACAAAATTAGAATACTGTCGTAGGAGGAGTAACATAAGTATAAAGAAATAAGGAACATATTTTAAAATTTATTAAATCTGTAATTTGAATATAAAAATATGTTTTAAAACATAAAATATGTAGTACTGGATACATGTTTTACATAGATATAGCATAGCAGTCATGATGTAATTGCATCTCAGCCTTTTATCTTGATAAAAGCTAACATGCATGTATTGTGGTGTTGTGTGCCACGATTCTTGATGGTATGTAAGCTAATATCTACTATGCCCAAATAAGAAACCAGTGGCTGACCCACATAATGATTTGATCCTACCAAAGTCCATCTTCATGAGGGAGAGTGAGGAGCCAAAATAAAAAAGCAAGACTCATGGGCAGCTGCATTACCCAAAAAGATACAGGTTTACTTCTTGACTGTCATGAGCTGTCCTCCTCCCTCCAGGAAGGAATACTTCAATTCTGAAGGATTAGCTACACAACCTGAGAATTCGCGTCGGTCAGATTATTAGATCGGTTAAATTTATATCATTGACAACACCTGGCTGAAGCTTACACTTAGCCAATCAGTGAATAACAGCTATTGAGACCTCATACATATGCAGGCTTAACACTGCTGTTCTAATTCTCATCAACGAGCAGCAAGCAGCACATCCCTATTGTAAAAGTATACGTAGTTAATAATTTATATAGTACCATGAGAATATCTCTATAAAATTTCAGAGCGCACTTCAATTTTCCTCAAAGAGATTCATTTTCCTTGAATCTTCACATGAAATTCACAGCACTGGAGCTCTAAACAAAAATGTTCAAAATTCCAAATCTTCATGAATATCTTTGATGTAAAATATTTTTGAAACCCACTGACTTGAATATATTTAAAGATTTTACTTAACATATTCTGTTGAGAGTTTACTGTAAATACTAGCAAGATGTCACTTTCTAGAACTTAAACTAAATCCTCCCCTAATTTGTTGTTTGGTTGTTTGGTTTTGCCCACCAACTCTCTTACACCAGCTCTACCCATTTCTACCCATTGTAGAAATACCTTGCCTCAGTCAAAGGTTTCTTCAGGGATTTCAAATATGCCAAGTAAAGGGCACTTTTCAGGAGGATTCAAGAAAAGAGCTGAGGAACAAAGGAAGGAATATTTTGAGTAAAGACATAGTGGTAAAATCAGTAATGGGAAGCATTATTACCTGATTTGGATAGAAAAGATGATGGGAAAATGCTGAAAATGAGATTACTTTTTGTTTAGTGACTATCAGTCACTTTTAAAAAAACTATTGAAGAACTATACTCCAGTTCCAGGAGTGAACTCTGCTAGTTTTTCATAACCAGTTGAGATTCTGAAAATGAGAGAAAGAGAGGGGGTGGGGGAGGAGGAAGGAGGGAGGGAAGGAAGGCAGAAAGGAAGAAAGGCAGGGAAGGAGGGAAGGAGAGAAAAAGGAAGGAAGGAAGGAAGGAAGGAAGGAAGGAAGAGAGAGAGAGAGAGAGAGAGAGAGAGAGAGAGAGAGAGAAAGAGAAAGAAAGAAAGAAAGAAAGAAAGAAAGAAAGAAAGAAAGAAAGAAAAGAATATACTGGTTCAATAAACAAGAGTCAGAGATACTGCCACTCCCACTAATAGGAGTCCCAGAAACACCCCAAGCATGTATGCAGAAGACCTAGAAGGCTCCATGATTGCCATTTCAGTCTCTGTGAGCCCCACTGAGCCCTGTAAAAATGATTCTGTAGCCATGTTCTCTGGGTGTCCTACACCTTCCTAGTGGGTTGCATGGTCTAGTCTTGATATGAGAGTTTGTGCCAAGTCTTACTGCATCTTGTTATGTGATGGTAAGTTGGTTTCACTGGAAAGCCTGGTCTGTTTCAAAGGGAAATGAAGATGTGGTGGATCTGGGGAAGAAAGGAGGTAAGGAAAGACTTGGAGGAGTGGAAAGACTGAAGGTGTGGTCAGGATACATTGTATGAATAAATAATAATAGTAATAATAACAATTGTTAATAGCAATAGTAATAACAATGAATCTGATTCAACAATATAACATTGTTTCCTAGATTCAATGAAGTATTTTTTTAGCCAAAGAAAATGAGAAAATACATATGTAAGAAGTGATGTTTGTTAAATCTCCTAGCACTGAAACTTAAATGTTATATATTTTCTCTATCTTTCATAATGAGCATATTGAGGTAATGGTTCAATATATGGAAATTCAACAATGTAATCCACTATATAAATGAACTCAAAGGAAACAAACACACATAATCATGTCATTAGATGCTGAGAAAGCATTTGACAAAATCCAATACACCTTCATGATGAAAAGTCTTGAAAATAACAGGAATTCAGGACCCATACCTAAACATAGTAAAAGCAATATACAGCAAACCAGTAGCTTACATCAAATTAAATGAAGAGAAACTTGAAGAAATCCCACTAAAATGGAACTAGACAAGACTGCCCACTCTCTTCCTACCTGTTCAACATAGTTCTCTAAGTCCTAGCCAGAGCAATTAGACAACAAAAGGAGGTCAAATGGAAACAAAATTGAAAGTAAGAAGTCAAAATATCACTACCTGCAGATGATATGATAGTATACATAAATGAGCCCAAAAGTTCCACTAGAGAACTCAAAAACCTGATAAACAACTTCAGCAAAGTGGCTGGATATAAAATTAACTCAAACAAATCAGTAACTTTCCTCTACTCAAAGGATAAACAGGCTGAGAAAGAGATTAGTGAAGCAAAACCCTACATAATAGTCACAAATAATATAAAATACCTTGGTGTGACTCTAACCAAGCAAGTGAAAGACCTGTATGACAAAAACTTCAAGTCTCTGAAGAAAGAAATCCAAGTTCTCAGAAGATGGAAAAATCTCCCATGCTTGTGGACTGGCAGGATTGATATAGTAAAATGGCCATCTTGCCAAAAGCAATTTACAGATTCAATGCTAACTCCTTCAAACTTCCAACTCAACTCTTCATAGAGTTATAAAGAGCAATTTGCAAATTCATCTGGAATAAGAAAAATACCCAGGATAGTGAAAATTATTCCCAACAATAAAAAAATTTCTGGGGGAATCACCATCCCTTACCTCAAGCTGTACTACAGAGAAATAATGATAAAAAACTGCATGGTATTGGTAGAAACACAGGCAGGTATATCAAAGGAACAGTATTGAAGACCCAGAAATGAACCCACACACCTATTGTCACTTGATATTTGACAAAGAAGCCAAAATCCTCCAGTGGGAAAATATAGCCTTTGTAACAAATGGTGCTGGTTCAACTGCAGGTCTGCATGTAGAAGAATGCAAATTGATCTATTCATATCTCCTTGTTCAAAGCTCAATTCCAAGTTCATCAAGGATCTCCACATAAAACCTGATACACTGAAAGTAATAGAAGATAAAGTGGGAAGATCTGAACAGAACACCAATGGCTTATGCTCTAATATCAACAATAGACAAATGGGACATCATAAAATTACAAAGTTTCTGTAAGGCAAAGGATACTGTCAATAGGCCAAAACAGCAACCCACAGATTAGGAAAAGATCTTTACCAATCTTAAATCCAATAGAGGACTAATATCTAATATATACAAAGAACTCAAAAGGTTAGACTCCAGAGAATCAAATAACCCTATTAAAAATGGAGTGCAGGGCTAAACAAAGAATTCTAAACTGAGGAATCTCATATGGCTGAGAAGCACCTAAAGAAATGTTCAACATCTTTAGTCATAAGGAAAATGCAAATCAAAACCCTGAGATTTCATTCCACCTCACACCAGTCAAAATGGCTAAGATCAAAACCTCAGGTGACACATCTGTCACAGATGTAGAGAAAGAGGAACACTCCTCTCCACTGTTGGTGGGATTGCAAGGTGTTACAATCACTCTGGAAATCAGCCTGGAGGTTTCTCAGAAAATTAGACACAATATTACCTGAGGACCCAGCTATACCACTCCTGGGTATATACCCAAAAGATTCTCCAACATGAATTAAGGACACATGCTCCACTATCTTCATAGCAGCCTTATTTTTTTTTATAGCCAGAAGCTAGAAACCACCTAGATGTTCTTCAAAAGAAGAATGGATACAGAAAATGTGCTACATTTACATAATGGATTACTACTTAGCTACTAAAAACAATAACTTCCTGAAATGTGAAGGCAAATAGATGGAACTAGAAAATATCCTCAGTGAAGTAACTCAATCGCAAAAGAACACATATGGTTTGCACTCACTGATAAGTGGATATTAGCCCAGAAGCTCAGAATACTCAAGATGTAGTAAGCCACAGGCAAAATGAAGCTTAAAAAGAAGGAAGACCAAAGTGTGGATACTTCCATCCCTAGAGGGGGGGACATACCCATGGGAAGAGAAACAAAGACAAAGTGTGGAGCAGAGATTAAAGAAATGGCCATCCAGAGCTTCTATCACAAAAGTTTTAACAATACGAGGTTTTAAAAACAAGGAATAAAAATAAAGTAAAAAGGCTTTTTAAAAATATACAGAGGTAATAAATTATCCTCTTCAGTATAGCATTGCAAAGAAAAGCATACAGCCATGCAAGGGTAGCACACATAGGGGATATGAAATTATATATCGGATATCCAGGATATATCCCAAAAGAGATGATATATCATCAAAATAATCAGAGTTGGAGACAGTTGTACAAGCAAGGCAAAGAAAGTTTCACAGCTTTGATGTCTACAGAAATCCTACAATAAAATAAATCCAGTTACTTGAAGGTTTAATTCACCCTGAACACAAATCTTATTTAACTTCTTAGGACTCCTCTAACATTTAAGGGAATTGAGCCAAGTTCAAGAATAATTACTTATTATACAAACAAACAAGCACTCCTGACTATACAGTCTGAATAAGACATGTTCTGTTATGGTCATTGTCTAGTAGCTTTTCCCATTTTATTTTCTCTGTGACACATTGTCTACTCTGTAGATTTTTTGCTTGGTTTTTCCAACAGTACTTACCAGAATGTAAGTACAAAAAGTAAGAATCTAATGTATGCTTCCTTCTCTATATTCATGAATGTTGAACAGTCTGTGATATGCAGGGAAAACTTATAGGTGCTTGTCACATAAGGAATAGCTACCTTCTGTTCCAAGGAAAGCAAAACTTAGGGACATATGGTATACTTCTGCCCTGACATTTTGAGCAGCATATTAATGGTGCATCCCTTGATATTAGTATGAATATAGAGTCATAAAACAATGGCAGATCATCCATTCTGACACATTAAAACTTTATGGTAGTGTCAGTTCTTGATGAAATATAATTGCCATTGTATTAAATAGTTTTATGACAATAATCTACAGATCCTATGCAAAAATTCCAAGTCCCAGTTGTGCATCTTTTGCTGTCCATTTGAATCTTACCAACCGTTTTATGAGAGCAAAAATATACAGAGAAAAATCAACTCAGTTTATCAAGTATTTGTTGTACTACATGTTCCTGGATAAAGCTATTGGGTAAGAGAGTCAGTAATTTGTGCTATTATTTAAGGACTAATATAAAGTGAATGTGGAAAACTTCTTATTAAAGTACCTATCTATTTATAAGCCTATTCATAGTATAAGAATGAGTTTAAACCACAGTGGGAAAGTATCTCAGTTTGAATTGTTCAAAGGTGTTATCTTTCAATACACTGGTTCAATGGTATTCAGAGTGATAAACTCATTGAAAGGATCAGAATACATCAACAGTAGACCCTGGGCTCTGTGAATGGCTAGCATCCCTCCAATTCTCACTACAATAACATAATAGACACTAGAATAATCTCTATTTTGAGTTGTGAAAACTGCAGGTCAGAGAAGTTTGTTCTGATAAGTCCAAGTGGTTCCCTTTGGAGTTTGTAGCTATCTGATCACAGAGCCAATTTCTAGTCAGTAAACTATATGGAACAAATATCTAACATTTTTCTTTCCAAATGAGAAATCTACTCATTTAATTCTTACTTGGTTACTGTATATTACATATTAATTTTTGCTACTGAAAACAGCAACTATGTTTATGTGCTTTATCATAGACCTAAATATGTACTACAGAGAATCAATTCTAAATCCATTTTCTATTGAACTGGAATCTCGAATCCACTGACCACTGAACGAAATTAAAAACACCCAGATACCAAGGTGCTGACTGAATCTCAAAGCGGTTTAAGAAGAGAGATTGTACTCCATGACTCTTCTTATGAGGAGGTTTCTTACTAGATTACAGTAATAGTCCATATTTGAAGACCAAATTAATATGGGTGTAATATGTTCCCGTCCAGCTGTTAATGCAATCTCTTATATAGTGAAAACATTCTTAAAGCACTTCATACATTCCTTCGTTCATTCTCCTTTCAAGGTTCAGTCATTCTTCAGAGAGTTCAGGGTTTAACTTGATAGTGATATCAATAATTCCCATCTGGCTTAGCTTTTGACTCAATCATATTTGTCACAACAGTTTCTATCCGAGCATTTTATTGTCTAATTTTTCATTGTTTTTTCCCCTTTCTTGGTTACTTGTTTCTTTTTTTTTATCAGACAGTGTCACATGTAATGTAGGTTGGCCTTGATCTTGCTATGTAGCCCAAGCCAATCTTGCAAACATGATATTCTTGCCTTTGCCTTTGAGTATTAGAATCACCTCCATATGCTGGTGTCCCCAGCCATTTGAGGGCATTAAAAGATAACAGCTGCATATGTGACAGAGGATGGCCTTCTTGGACATCAGTAGGAGGAGCAGCCCTTGGGCCTGAGGTTGTTCAATGCCCCAGTGTAGGGGAATGCCAGAGCAGGAAGACAGGAGTGGGTGGATGGGTGGGTGGGGGAGCACCCTCATAGAGGCAGGGGAGGGGGATAGGATGGGCTTTCTGAAAGGGAGACCTGGAAATGGGAAAATATTTGAAATGTATATAAAAATATCCAATAAAATTAAAAGATAGCAGCTCTGCATAGGTCTGGGTTCTAAAGTGAGCAATCTCATATTCTGTATATTTAGGGCAAGTTGCTTATTCCTTTGGAACCTGCGTTTCATTTTCTACTTAGGAAAAAGAAATATATTCCCTACACTGTTTGTTTAAAAGATGTTACAAAAACATAATATTGAGCATAAGGCACATACTCAAAGTGTAATATATTTTGCTGGCATAGGCAAAAACAATCTAGGCATGAATCATAATGTCCAAATTTCCTCCATCATCCCTGCCACTTGAATAATTTTAGGGCAAACTGAAGAAAGTTGAGGATCTGACTTTGGGGGGGGGAATGGCAAAGAAAAACTCCTTTATATTCTGCCAAAACTTCCTCAGAGAATTTTCTGTTTATTCCAGGTGATGTAAAACTTAAGGATACTTCAGGGTATCGTAAACTCATCTTCTTCAGCATAGGAGGTTTTTATTATATATATATATATATATATATATATATATATATTAGAAAAATAATAAAAGAATGAATAAGGACAGAAGACAGGTAAAATTAACATATCCCCCATTTTCCTATCTTTTAAATCAAGTCCTCTGCAGCTTTTTAATAAAACCACCCACTTGCATTGATAAATTACTTGCAAATTATATCAGTCCTAAATTAGTTCCCAAAGTTCCTGGATGCTGATGGCAGCAATGTTTTATGGAGATTTAAACAAGGTGAGTTGGCAAAGAAGCATCAGCTCGCCCTTGCATAGCCTGAAACAACTGGTAGCAGAGAGTGCCTAAGAAATGAGGGATATGTTCCCAGAAAGGAATTTGTCACTTCGTCTACTTGTGCTACTTCAATGAGCTGCAGTACAGGTGTATAATGGCCAGACATATTTACCCTTCATCACCTCATAAGAGTGACGTCATCTGTTCTGACGTGTGAGAAAGAAAGAAGGAAGGAAGGGAGGAAGGAAGGAAGGAAGGAAGGAAGAAAGGAAGAAAAATGTTTCTATGCAGGTGGTTTGTTATAAAAGTATTCAGTGGACTTTTACTGATGTTTTATTTAATAGCGTTGAAATGTTTGCTGCAAAGGAAGTGGAGAGTGTTGTAAATAAGTCTCTGTGTGTGTGTGTGTGTGTGTGTGTGTGTGTGTCCGTGTCTGTGTGTCTGTGTGTCTGTGTGTGTATGTGTGCCTGTCTGTATGTCTCTGCCTATCTTTCTTTTATTTTTTCCAAAAATATTAGGTTAATAAAAATTATGACATTTGTGTTCAACTGAATTACAATTCAACAGAATCAGAAAACGTTTTTGTATTAGCCACAGGTTGTCATTGCATCATTAATATTCATCTCTACACAACTTAGAAGCTAAAAGTGCATTCACTCAATCACTCACTGTCTGTCTGTCTGTCTGTTTGTCTGTCTGCCTACCTGCTTGCCTGCCTTCCAGTCTGTTCCTGACCTCACCTTTGTTTCTCTGGCATTTCTACCTCACTTAGCCAGCGTTCGGCTGTGGCTATGGAGAAAAGATTAAGCTGTAATCCCTCAACTGAGATCACGGCAAGGACACTGGCCATCCCTTTGAGAACTCTTTATCAACAAGACATTTGCAACATTTTGGATTTCCTGGAAGTCCTTCAAGAGTGCTAGCTGTTTTCATCAGAAACTGTCTGGCTTATGTGCAGAAGAGGAAGCTTTTCATGCTTGGGCATCCAGTGTGAAGACAGATATTCTCTGAGGAGAAGGGCTGCTGATACAGAAGAGACTCCCAGGTAACAGCTTTATAAATGGCAACAGGACCTCCATCTGGCTGCTCCGTCAGACAGAACATTGCAGAACTGCACCCAAAGTCTAGGACGCCCCAGTTCAAGAATGAAGGATTTAGCTTCCTTAGTCTCGCTGGCCTCTTGCTCCTCATTGTCCAATTAGTAAATATTCTACATCTCTATTAAGATATTGTAATGGGGAAAACCGAGAAGGCAGACTCTAGACTCGCAGCCTTAGTTTGTAGATGAAAAAGTGAACATGGAATTGCACATTACCATAGATGTTAGGAAGGAAATAGAACATGAGATGGTCTGTGTTACCCTACATGAGGAGGGCCACGTCAGAAGACACCTGAGCTTCCACTGATCCAGCAGGCACTATCACGGAGAATCAGTCAAATGATTGTGATGAGAAGAAATTTGGTAAAATAAAAAATGAATTTAAAATACAATTAGCATTATTTTTGACAATACAACCAACTATGTATATGTATTTCCTCCAAATTCCCTACCATTTGCTAATGTATTATCTGCACAGGCATACAGTCTTGAAAGCAGGCATTATATAATATCAAGTTCCCTTATGAGACTGCTTTGTTTTTTCTGGAATTTTTATGTGGATTTCAGACTCTGATGTTTCAGCTGTTACACAAGAAGCTCTCTGAGATTTGTCTTGGAATAACAGTAATCAGTTTGGAAATTATATATATATATATATATATATATATATATGTTTGTGTGCAGTATTATTTCTAGTGTTTTAAAATTTTTCCATTTATTTAAATTCATAAATATTACCATGTTGAGCTACAAGATTTTTAAATTTTTTATTTTATAATGTATCTTAATCCTATTATTTTACCTCATAAAACTACTCCTAGATACTCAGTATCTCCCTACTTATCCAGCTTCCTGTTCTTACTTTCTATCAAAGAAAAAAAAGAGAGAAAGAAGAGGAATTGTTTTAAAAATTCAGAATTTTTTAAACAAAGAAATTCAATAAGGCAAATAATTCCACAACAAAATTAAACAAAAAGCACACACACACTCAAAAAATGGAGTCCATTTTGGGGTGAAGATCTGCCCCTGAGCATGGGTTCTGCAGTGGAGTGTGTTGAGGAGCCCAGTGGTATTCCAATAGAGAAAACTGATTGTCCCTTTCCCACTTGGTATCAATTGAAAATAACTTTGTGTCAACTTCCTCTTCTCAGTGCTGGGATGTTGTCTGGTTTGAACCTGTGCAAGTGTTGTGCATTCTGTGACAGTCCCTGTGAGTTCATAGGTCAATCAGCCTTGTGTCTGAAAGACACTATTTCCTTGGTGTCATCTAAGACCTATGGCTTTTAATGTTTCTGCCTCCTTTTTCACATAGATCCCTAAGAACTGAGTGGAGAATTTGTTAAAGAAATCCTATTTAGGAAAGAGTCTCTCCCTGCACAATGCTCAGCTGTGTGTTTCTGTATTAATTCCCATCCCCTGCAAGAATAAGCTTCTCTGAGATGGGTTGAGTGATGCTCTGATCTATGAATACAGTGATATGTCAGTAGGAGTCATTTATTGCTATGTTCCTTTAAAAGGATAATAGTAATATATTTTTACCGAGGCCCATGACCTATCTTGTCTCAGGTTCTTGGTCAAGTTCGTAGTATCATATATGGGTTCTATCTGATGGAGTGAGCCTTAAAAGCAACCAGAAAGTGTGTGACTATTTTCACAATGTTTGTGCCACTATTTTACCAATATATCTTGTAAGTAGGTCTCTGTTATAGGTCACATGGTTTGAGACTGTGAAATTGAGGACTAGTTTTCTTCTCCAGTGAAATGTACCACCTAGAACAATAAATGCTTCTCAGTAGGAGTGAAGTTTTATGTCATAGTAAGTTATGTCTTTTCCATCAGTTTCTTGTTGTTTTGTTGTTGAAAATATCAGTGTTCCTCTTATGATAGTTATTATAACTGTTTCTAATAACTCACTTCCTTATAACTCTATTTATCTTTAAATTCTATTACCTGGATTATTTGTCTGTTTCTGTCTATTGGCTTATTCAAATGTAGTTTATATTTTTCTTTTTTAGAGTGTCTACCTTGTTTATGTCAATGCTGAAAATGTATCTTTTTTATTTTATGTATAGAATAGAAATTAAGCAAATAACAATGTTCCAGGAAGAAAATATCTTCATTTTAAATTTCATTGCTAAATTGTAATCAACCTGGGTTTAATTTTGTGACATCTTTAAAAGATTTACTTCAGTGCTATATTTAAAAAAAATACATTTTGAACCAGCTCGCCGGCCCCTGGACCAGCGGTAGCGGTGGGCTTCCATATTGCAACCAGGATATAGCTGGAAAGGCCCAGGACACAGCTGGAAAGGCCCAGGCTCTGTGGGACATCCCCGCACACTCTGGCGAGCACCTAGGCTGCGTTCTGCAACCAGCTCACAGGCCCCTGGACCAGCGGTAGTGGCAGGCCTCCATATTGCAACCAGGACATAGCTGGAAAGGCCCAGGACACAGCTGGAAAGTCCCAGGTTCTGTGGGACATCCCTGCGCCCTCTGGCGAGCACCTAGGCTGCATTCTGCAACCAGCTCGCCGGCCCCTGGACTAGCGGTAGCTGCGGGCCTCCATATTGCAACCAGGACATAGCTGGAAAGGCCCAGGTAAACACCCCTTCCAGGGCTGCCCTCACGGGGGGATCTGCTAGGGTCTCGGAGCCAAGCAGGCTGAGTTCCGCCTAGGCTCTGTGGGACATCCCCGTGCCCTCTGGCAAGCACCTAGGCTGTGTTCTGCAACCAGCTCACCGGCCCCTGGACCAGCGGTAGCGGCGGGCCTCCATATTGCAACCAAGACACAGCTGGAAAGGCCCAGGCTCTGTGGGACATCCCCGCGCCCTCTGACGAGCACCTAGGCTGCATTCTGCAACCAGCTCGCTGGCCCCTGGACCAGCAGGAGCGGCGGGCCTCCATATTGCAACCAGGACATAGCTGGAAAGGACCAGGTAAACACCCCTTCCAGGGCTACATACGGGGGGATCTGCTAGGGTCTCAGAGCCAAGCAGGCCGAGTTCCTTGCAACCAGAACACAGCTGGAGAAGCCCAGGTAGACAGACTCCAACAGGGGCTACAATCGCATGGGTGGCAGCCAGCTTATTATCCCTTAAAGCAGCAGTCACACATATTCACCAGTAGAGAAACAACAGGTGAGCCCAGCATCAAAGGAGATTCAAACACCAGCCACTGACAACAAGGCCAACTAAAACCAGAAATAACCAGATGGCAAAAGGAAAACGAAGGAACATTACTAACAAAAATCAAGGCAACATGACAGCATCTGAACCCAGTTCTCCAACAACAGGAATCCCTGGATACCCTAAAACACCAGAAAAACAAGACTTGGATATAAAATCACTGGTCAGGATGCTGGTAGCTGAACACATAGAAAAATCTCGTAAAGAAATAGAGGAGAAAATGGATCAAAAGTTAGAAGCCTTTACGAGGCAAATACAAAAATCACTTCAAGAAATTCAGGAAAAGATGGATCAAAGAGAAGAAGACAATAAGGAAGACAAAAGTCACTTAAAGAACTACAGAAGAACGTGGGCCTACAAGTAGAAGCTATGGAAGAGGAAGCACAAAAATCTATTAAAGAAATACATGAAAACACAATCAAGCAAGCAAAAGATCTGAGCACATCCATCCAGATACTAAAAACAGATGTAGAAACAACTAAGAAATCACAGAGGGAGACAACATTGGAGATAGAAAACCTGGGGAAGAAATCAGGGGCCTTAGACGCAAGTATCAACAATAGAATACAAGAGATAGAAGACAGAATCTCAGAAGCCGAAGATACCATAGGAACCATTGATTCAACAGTCAAAGAAAATACTAAATGCAAAAAGGTGGTAACCCAAAACATCCAGGAAATCCAAGACACTATGAGAAGACCAAACCTAAGGATTATAGGTATAGATGAGAGTGAAGATTTACAAGTTAAAGGGCCAGCTAATATCTTCTATAAACTTATGGAAGAAAACTTCCCCAACCTAAGGAGAGAGATGCCCATGAATATACAAGAAGCCTATAGAACACCAAATAGACTGGACCAGAACAGAAATACATCCCGTCACATAATAATCAAAACTCCAAATGTAATAAACAAAGAAAGAATACTAAAGGCAGCAAGAGAAAAAGGCCAAGTAACATATAAAGGAAAACCTATCATAATAACACCAGACTTCTCACCTGAGACCAGGAAAGCTAGAAGATCCTGGGCAGATATCATGCAAACTCTAAGAGAACACAAACTTCAGCCAAAACTACTTTACCCAGCAAAACTCTCAATTGCCATTGATGGAGACATCAAGGTATTCCATGACAAAACCAAATTTGCAAGATATCTCTCCACAAATCCAGCCCTACAAAGGATAATAGGGGGAAAACACCAAGACAAGGATGGCAAATACACCCGGGAAGAAGCAAGATAGAAACCTCCTCTCATCAAACACAAAAGAAGATAACGTCTCGAATACAAAAAAATAAATAAGATAAATAAATATAATTGCAAAAATGTCTGGAGGTAATAATTACTATTCCTTAATATCTCTTAACGTCAATGGACTCAATTCCCCAATAAAAAGACATAGATTAACAGACTGGATACAGAAACAGGACCCTACATTTTGCTGCATACAGGAAACACATCTCAGTGATAAAGACAAACACTGCCTTAGAGTAAAAGGCTGGAGGACAATTTTACAAGCAAATGGTCTCAGGAAACAAGCTGGAGTAGCCATTCTAATATCAGATAAAATTGACTTTCAACCTAAAATCATCCAAAGAGACTCAGAAGGTCACTTCTTGCTGGCCAAAGGAAAAATCCACCAGGAAGAGCTCTCAATACTGAACATCTATGCTCCAAATGCAAGGGCACCCTCCTTCGTAAAAGAAACCTTACTAAAGCTTAAAGCACACATTACACCTAACACAATAATTGTGGGTGACTTCAACACCCCACTCTCCTCAATGGACCGATCAGGAAAGCAGAAACTAAACAGGGACACAGTGAAACTAATTGAAACTCTGGACCAATTGGATTTAACAGATATATATAGAACATTTCATCCTAAAGCTAAAGAATATACCTTTTTCTCAGCACCGCATGGTACCTTCTCCAAAATAGACCATATAATCGGTCACAAGACAGATGTCAACAAATACAAGAAGATCGAGCTAATCCCATGCTTCCTGTAAGATCACCATGGAGTAAGAGTGGTCTTCAATAACAATACAAACAACAGAAAGCCCACATACACATGGAAACTGAACAATACTCTACTCAATGACACCTTGGTCAAGGAAGAAATAAAAAAAGAAATCAAAGACTTTTTAGAATTCAATGAAAATGAAGGTACAACCTACCCAAATCTATGGGACACAATGAAAGCAGTGCTAAGAGGAAAACTCATAGCTCTAAGTGCATCCAAAAAGAAACTGGAGAGAGCATACAATAGCAGATTAACAGCATACCTTAAAGCCCTGGAAGAAAAACAAGTTAACTCACCCAGGAGGACTAGAAGACAAGAAATCATCAAACTCAGGGCTGAAATCAATCAAATAGAAACAAAGAGAACCATACAAAGAATCAACAAGACCAGGAGCTGGTTCTTTGAGAAAATCAACAAGATAGATAAACCCTTAGCCAGACTAACCAAAGGACACAGAGACAGTATACAAATTAACAAAATTAGAAATGAAAAGGGAGACATAACAACAGAAACTGAGGAAATTCAAAAGATCTTCAGATCCTACTACAAAGGTCTATACTCAAAACAACTGGAGAATCTGGAGGAAATGGACGATTTCCTAGACAGATATCAAATACCAAAATTAAATCAGCATCAAATAGACCAGCTAAATAGTCCCATAACCCCTAAAGAAATAGAAGGGGTTATAGAAAGCCTCCCAACCAAAAAAAGTACGGGACCAGATGGTTTTAGTGCAGAATTCTACCAGACCTTCAAAGAAGACTTAACACCAATACTCTTCAAACTATTCCACAAAATAGAGACAGAAGGGACACTGCTCAACTCATTCTTCGAAGCCACAATTACGCTAATACCTAAACCACAAAAAGATCCAACAAAGAAAGAGAACTTCAGGCCAATTTTTCTTATGAATATAGATGCAAAAATACTAAATAAAATTCTTGCTAACCGAATCCAAGAGCACATCAAAACGATCATCCACCATGATCAAGTAGGCTTCATCCCAGGGATGCAGGGATGGTTCAATATATGGAAATCCATCAATGTAATCCACTACATAAACAAACTGAAAGAAAAAAACCACATGGTCATCTCATTAGATGCTGAAAAAGCATTCGACAAAATTCAGCATCCGTTCATGCTAAAAGTCTTGGAAAGTGCAGGAATTCAAGGCCCATACCTAAACATAGTAAAAGCAATCTACAGCAAACCAGTAGCCAACATCAAAATAAATGGAGAGCAACTTGAAGCATTCCCACTAAAATCAGGGACTAGACAAGGCTGCCCTCTCTCTCCATATCTTTTCAATATAGTACTTGAAGTTCTAGCAAGAGCAATTAGACAACATAAGGAAGTCAAAGGGATACAAATTGGAAAGGAAGAAGTGAAACTATCATTATTTGCAGACGATATGATAGTTTACCTAAACGACCCAAAAACCTCCACAAAAGAACTTCTACAGCTGATAAACAACTTCAGCAAAGTGGCAGGTTATAAAATTAACTCAAGCAAGTCAGTAGCCTTCTTGTACTCAAAGGACAAGCAGGCTGAGAAAGAAATTAGGGAAATAACACCCTTCACAATAGCCACAAACAACATAAAGTATCTTGGCATAACTCTAACCAAACAAGCGAAAGACCTATACAACAGGAACTTCAAGTCCTTGAAGAAAGAAATCGAAGAAGACCTCAGAAGATGGAAAAATATTTCTTGCTCCTGGATTGGCAGGATCAATATAGTAAAAATGGCCATCTTGCCAAAAGCAATATACAGATTCAATGCAATCCCCATCAAAATCCCAACTCAATTCTTCATAGATCTAGAAAGAGCAATTCTCAAATTCATCTGGAGCAACAAAAAACTCAGGATAGCTAAAACTATTCTCAACAATAAAAGGACTTCTGGGGGAATCTATATCCCTGACCTCAAGCAGTACTACAGAGCAATTGTGTTATAAACTGCATGGTATTGGTATAGCAACAGGCAAGCAGATCAATGGAACAGGATTGAAGACCCAGAAATTAACCCACAGACTTATGGTAACTTGATCTTTGATAAAGGAGCCACAACCATCCAGTTGAAAAAAGATAGCCTTTTCAACAAATGGTGCTGGTTCAACTGGAGGTCAACATGCAGAAGAATGCGAATTGACCCACTCTTATCTCTTTGCTCTAAGATCAACTCCAAGTGGATCAAGGACCTCCACATAAAACCAGACACACTGAAACTTTTAGAAAGGAAACTTGGGAAGACCCTGGAGGACTTGGGCACAGGGGAAAAGTTCCTGAACAGAACACCAATAGCGTACACACTAAGATCAAGAATCGACAAATGGGACCTCATAAAATTACAAAGTTTCTGCAAAGCAAAGGACACTGTCAGAAGGACAAAACGGCAACCAACAAAGTGGGAAAAGATCTTCACCAACCCCACATACGACGGAGGGCTAATATCCAATATATACAAAGAACTCAAGAAGTTAGACCACAAAGAACCAAATAACCCTATCAACAAATGGGGCACAGAGCTAAACAAAGAATTTTCACCAGAAGAAATTCGGATGGCCGAGAAATACCTTAAAAGATGTTCAACATCATTAGTCATCAGGGAAATGCAAATCAAAACAACCCTGAGATTCTACCTCACACCAGTCAGAATGGCTAAGATTAAAAACTCAAGAGACAACAAGTGCTGGCGAGGATGTGGAGAAAGAGGAACACTCCTCCACTGTTGGTGGGATTGCAAAATGTTAAAACCGCTCTGGAAATCAGTTTGGCGGTTCCTCAGAAAATTGGGCATGGCACTTCCAGAGGACCCTGGCATACCACTCCTGGGCATATACCCAGAGGATTCCCCTGCATGCAATAAAGACACATGCTCCACTATGTTTATAGCAGCCTTGTTTATAATAGCCAGAAATTGGAAGGAGCCCAAATATCCCTCAAAGGAGGAATGGATACAGAAAACGTGGTATATTTATACAATGGAATACTACTCAGCAATTAAAAATAATGAATTCATGCAATTTGTAGGTAAATGGTTAGACCTGGAAAATATCATCCTGAGTGGCTAACCCAATCACAAAAGAATGCACATGAAATGCAATCACTGATAAGTGGATATTAATGAGCCCAGAAGCACTAAATACTCAAGACACAAATAGCAAGTCAAATGATTCCCAAGAAGAAGAAAGGAGAGGACCCTGGGCATGTAAAGATTGCATCCAGTTTAGTAAAGAAACCGAGGGGGGAGGGGTATGATTGGGGAATATTTGGGGGGGAGAGGAACTATGGGAACTATGGTGGGTGGGAACTGGGAAAGGGGAAAGCCTTTGGAATGTAAACATAGAATATGGAAAATAAAAAAAATGCAAAAAAAAATACATTTTAGGGAAGAGCCAAGAATTTCCTTTAAAGGAACATAAGATATTAGTATGATGACTGTCTAGAAATAATTGTACCTTCCAGTGCATCTCCTAACTTTACAAATTGCTAGTAAGTTCTCTATACTATAACTTTGCTCCCACATGGCTGTACCCAGAGAAATCATAATCAGCTTTCAACAACATCTCCTTGCTAAGGGTGTGATGGAGTACTGGGAAAGATACCCATGAATCTTCCTCACAAAACACAGCACTTGGCAGAAACCATTTAGAGATTCTCAGTTTCCCAATGTTTTTCCAATGACCATTTCTTCTCTTCAAAAACAAATAGATGATAAAGTTAATTTATACTTTTTCAAACTAATACTTATCTTGCTATCTAAAAGTATAAATGATTTAGAGTAAATCAATGTTTTATATACCTTTGCTTCCAATTGTGTAACTAGATTTGGTGAATAGAAAGCCAATAGTTATAAAGTCACATCGATTTAACTGTTGCAAAATTGCATGAAGACAAGCTGGCAATGGGTAGCCATTTGGCAGGTAAACACACAATTCCAACATTCTTCCCAATAGAAAGGTCTTTCTCATATTTTAAAATAAGTATAAACAAAGCATCAAGTGCTCCTTGGTGGCTGAAGCTAGAAACTCCTCCTATTTAATCTATTCCCTTACAAGCGTTCTTCATTTTTATATAGAAATGGTGGTCAGAAGGTTAATTGAAACATAGAATATGCAGATGTGAACATCAGTGATGTCTGACAGTTTAATAAGTTTATTAACTTTTGGTCTTTTGCATTTGGGGAAAACATAATTTACTATTCTTCCTATGTTGGTTTTCAAGATAGGCAAACAACAGACCTTGAGTTCTCTTAAAAACAATGTTAACACACAATGTTCCATTTCAGCTTGTCTTTGAAACCAGTCATTACTTAAAGTCTACAAGAATTGTGGGGAGATGGTACAAAAATTCTGATTTCTAGGTGCCTGTCGATCTGACTCATACAATTGCATGCAACACTCTGCCAGTGACATTTGCCCCTCCATAGATAGACTTGGGTGATACGACTGGCTGTGCATGTTGTTTCTTTCTCCATCACTGTCCCATGTGTATCTTTCCTAAAGCTTCATGCTAGGCTGAAGAGGTTAATTTTCCATTAGAGAAGAGGGTCATTCTTGGGTCACAATGATAAGAGTAGGTATATTTCCCTGCTAGAAACTGCAGACAAGTTTTCAAGGTCCATGTGAGGCTCTGTAATTAAATAGAAGAATGGGAGCAGTATGTACTTGAAATACTACCTATGAAGTTGTGAGTTTCAGCACAGCACATTTTACCCTAGTGATGGCATGCTTTGGTCTTTATCTTCCTAGTTTCTTCTTGAATTCCTATATTCCATCATTACTTCAAAGTTGATTGCACTGTCTCTTATTTTGTTCCTATAAAACATAATCTGCCTGTATACTACTGCATATGGGATTTTCTCTGGCTGGAGCATGCACTCTTCTTTAATAAACTTTTCATTTGTTTTTAGATGTGGCTTCAATATCTTGCTAATCACGCATTACATTATGAAATTTTCATATCTCTTAGTCAACTGTACCAAGTTGATGCGTCGTTGTAAACTTGAGCTTCTTCATAGCCATGTGCACACTTGTAACTGGTAGATTTTAATTTGATCACTACTTTCTCAGTGAGAAATATGAGTAGAGCCAGCCTGGTGGTACTCATGAGTGAGGCTAATTCAGTCACTCAGAGCTTTGCATTTAATTCTCTCTTCCCTCTCTCTTCTCTCTTCTTTCTTCTCTCTCCTCTCTCCTCTCCTCTCCTCTCCTCTCCTCTCCTCTCCTCTCTCTCTCTCTCTCTCTCTCTCTCTCTCTCTCTCTCTCTCTCCTGGGTTCCCCATCTCTCCTTTTCTTTTTCTTCTTTCTTTTTCTGGGGGTGTTGGGGGAGTGTCAAAGCAGCATTTCTCTGTGTAGCCTTAGCTATCCTGAAACTCATTTTGTAGATAAGGCTGGTCTCAAAATAATAAAGATTTGCCTTCCACCACCTGCCTCTGCCTGCCTCTGCCTGCCTCAAGTGCTGGGTTTAAAGGCATGCTCCACGACCTGCACAGCTACTTGGTTTCTCTTACTTTCCTCTTCTTTGAAGGACATCTTCTCCAGTTTCACTCCACCCACATGGTACTATGAGGCTGGCCACTTGAGCTAACTCTAAAAGTCTATTCTGTAAAACTTAAGTGACTGTTGTAACCAAGAACTACTAGAGCTTTTACACTGAACTCTTTTGGAAATAAAGTCAAGAATGAAAAGCAGCCCTTCTTTATGTAACTGTATATTAGCTGGAAGACTCAGTGAAGATAAGCAGCCATGGTTCAGAAATAAATATAAGACAATCAGAGGCGGCAGAGAATGGATTACACAGACAAGCAGAGAGGTGCACCAGGACATATACTTTCCATACTAGGCTACAGTCATTCTGAAGATCCATCTGTGTTCTGCTCAGGCTACTACAGCAGTTCCCATAGTATCTCCCTGGGCTCAAATCCAGGTGTCCCCAAACTGTACTCCTGTTTGTGAGCTCTAGGAGACAGTGTTTGTTTCTTTTATTTCTTGGGGTTTTCCACACTACTTGACTTAGGGTAATTTTTACCTGCATCTTCAAAACACACAATGTCACCTCTGCCTCCTTCAAAAAGCTCCTACTGGTAAAGGCTTGAGATTATACCAAGCCCATGTATACCCCTGGGTAATACATGATCATCTCCTCAGTTCCAAGTCCTTATCCCAATTCACATCTGAAAATGTATAGTCACAGGCTCTAGGATTAAGAACATTTATCTTTTGAGGGACTCTTCCTCTATCCAGTATATTTAGTCCATAGGACAAATGTCTCTATGTGTATAGATTATTTCAGTCTATATTTCTAAAGCAGAAATGACCCTTCCACAATGTATTCTATATTTCTTTCTATATTAATAGTGATCAAATTCCTAGCTTAGAAACTCAGAGTTTTTTAAAACTATTTGCTTTTCACAGCATACCCATTCCCCTGTTATTTGCTATGCCTTGCATAACCACCCCTCAAATCGACCAAGTTGACTACGTTTTGCTAATGTTCTACTTCAGGCTCAACCCCTCTTTCCCTGGAGCAACAGGTCCCATCATGAATGTTTGCAGTTTCTTTTTTTTTGTCCCAACAATGCCCCTCTCAATGGTGATCACATTATCTAATCACATCATGGTTCCACAGATGGTCGCATAATGCTGCTTATCTTCTAATAAAGTACTTTTGATAGTTCTGAAATTCCCTAAATTACATCTAGACTTTTATACAATGATTCAATTTAATTCACGGTATAACTGCCTTTGTTTGGCCTTCGCCCTTCCTTCTTGTGTTCTAAGTTGCAAAAGAGCCTTAATGAGTGTTGAAATGCTTGCCTTGTTAATTGCTTCTCTCTACTGGCTGCGTGTCTGGTGTTCATATGTGTAGATACATGGAAAGAAATCAAAGAAGAGTCTAAGAAAATATTTTGCAAAAGGTAGAGTATAGAAAGATACTGAAAAAATATGAGAGAATGATGAGGCAAAGAGGATGTGTGATGGGAGGGTTGTAAATTGAGAAATTCTGTCACACATGATTCTTTTTATAGAACTAAATTTATCTATCGATTCAAATGCTTTTAAATATTTGCTATCTTCTATATTTTGAGAAAGAAGAAATATGACGAACAAAGTTACCATTGTTGTACTACATATGCTAGTGGAGAAAAACAGACAAGTAACAATTCAACACATTGACAAGGAAAAGGATGGAGGAGAGAAAAAGTCAGCTGGTATGGTCGACTCTTACAAGGATTTTTGATGTTTGATCCAAACAAATAGATAAAATAATTCCAGTGAAATAAATTCAGCAGCATAAGGGATCAATGAATATGGATGGATGCATGCTGGAATCCCTTTTAGGCTGGATCTTAAGGGCAATTGCAGAAGAAATGTCATATATCACAGATCTGCAGTATAAAAGCATTCTCTTTATAAAGACCTAAGTGGAGAGGGTTTGAAGGTAGGAAACAGCTGTGCACAAGGCCATGGTTTCAAAAAGCAAACACACAAACAAACAAATAAATTTGACCTTCTAAGAAAGAGATAATAGTAAACATATGTAACTGGTGCTTTAATTTTCTCAGAAGGAAGAAGATGAGAGTCTCACCAAAGCTGTGTGAACACAAAGCTTGAGCTGAGCCCAGAGCATCTCCTCCTCTGTTCTACCTATCCCTAGGCCTAGGCATAGAAGCTTCTAGCCTTTGTACAATCTAATATTACAAAATGACTAATTCGATCTCTCTTCTTTCAGCTTCTGACTGAATTGCTCTGCTTAGCCGAATACTAACTTTGGTAATGTGTTCTAATCTTCTGGCTCCTTCTCATTCTGACTTGTTCCATCTTCACTTGTTTCTAACTTGTTTTCTCTACATACTATCTCTGTAAAACTATCTCAGTATAACTTCCATACCATAAAGGAATTTTAATCCAGCAGCATGGCTCCTCTGATCACATACATAGACCTTCTAAGTGTCGGTTATCCTGCTGGAATGCAGACAGGACCTTGGGAAACACACCTTTATGTGGGGAAAACCCTGCTAATTAAGGTTGAAGTCTACCATACTCGAATAGCTCCTCTGTGTTTGGCGCAAAATGGAGGATTCCCTTTACCATCAGGTCCTCCTCTTCTTTGATGTTGCCTGGGAATAGTGACACCCGGCCCCCATACCCTCTGCCTGTGGAAGGTAGAGTAGTCCTTGACATACCTATAGGTTCAACTTCCTGTTTCCCAGCATGTCTACCTTTTCTCTGAGACCTGGGAATTGAACCCAAGGCCTTTTGCTTTTGTGGCAAGCATTTGACTTGTTGATCTGTCTGTCTTCAGCTTTGCAATTCTTAAAACCTGAAAAGATAAAATTTACCAAAGGTAAAATTGATTAAATAGGGGCAGTGAGGGAACTGAAAGAACTGGAGTACATGGTGTATCAAGGTCAAGTAAAAAACATTCAGAAATAGGAAAGAATCTACCTTGTTAAATGGGACTGATAGGTCAAGGAAGAGGAGACAAGTTGAAGTAACTTTTATTTTAAGAATGAATGCCTCCTTGGGTTGGATTGAAGAAAAAGGATGAAGGAGAGAAAAAGTCAGCTGATATGGTCTATTCATGCAATGATTCTTGATGTTTGATCCAAATGATAAATGTGGTTCAATCCTTTTAAAAAACATCCTGATATTGATACTAGCATTCCTATAAATGATTACAACAATAATTCACTTTATTATAGTTTGTTGACTAAATGACAGTATTAAAGCCTTCCCTCGGAGCTCTGGTATTATAATACCAGTGTCCATTATAGGTAAAGAGTTTAGGAGAATATCCTCATATTTAAATGTACAATTTTAGTAGGATTTGTTAAGCTTTAGGAACCACTGTTTTCTTGTCAACAAAATAAAGATAACAATAGGCATTTTCTTTTCTTGAGGGAGAGGAGAAAGGGAAAATGGATAAGAGAGCGAAAGAAGGAGGAGAGAAAACTGAAGAAAAATAAGGAGGAGGGGGATCAGGGAAAGAAACAGGGAAAGAAGCCTGTGATAATATATATAAGCATCTATGTCAATGACCCAGGCTTGGTGAGCACTCAATAATTGGGAGGAATTATTGTCATTACTATTTAGCCTTTGTTAATACTCTCCCTAATCAGTGGGATAGCAAATTAGAATTTCAGCTGCACCAAAGAGAACAATTTCTATCTCAACTGCCTCAGCCTTGATGTGCTTCTTGTTCTGAGCCAGACCCTAATGCCCTTTCCCATTTCAAAGCACCACGGGGGATATAGCCAAGGGGCTGGAACAGCTGTGTACCAAGCCTCACACAGAAACCTATTGAGTTAGTCATTTTAAACATAGTTTTCTTATGTGTAAATTAGCTTGCAGATTTTTAGTTTTCTACCCCTAATTACTAGATTAGCTGAAGTTACCCTGCAGGGAAAACCACAGCCAGAAAGACAAACATGGCATTCTTATATGACTGCTTATTTGCATAGTTCACACAACTTTCAGTTTATAGAGGGAGAGAAAGAGAGATCCTTGCTTATTCTAGTTAAATCTGTTAAGACATTTATAGTTATACACAAGAATATTAGGCAACAAATTAGCCCAAGGCTACAATTAATCATAATCCAGAGCCTACACATGGGAATAAAGAGCTAAACAAATCTTTTAATATTCAGCTCTCTCTTAACCTATACAGGCTGGCAAGATCATTTCCTGACTTGTGACATACTGAATCAAAACATATTAGTAAAGCTTTGGGAGTAATATTTGTTATGCAACATCAGATGCTGCGATGAATAATATTCCCAACATGATGGCATCAAGACGCACTTTGGAGCCATGCCTCTGATCATGCCTGAGAAAGGTTATCTAGTTTAGGTTATCTTCTGGGCATGCCTGTGAGAAATTATCTAGTTTAAGTTATCTTCTGGTCATGCCTGTGAGAGATTATTTTAATTAGGTTACATGAGGTGGCAAATCCATCTTAACTATGGGTAGCGATATTCATTGGTGGGGTCCTGAAGTTAATAAAGAGCACACAGCACACTGGAGTGAAATTCATCCCCCTTTACTTCCTGATTAGGGGATGTAACATAACCATCTACCTCTGGCTCCTGCCCTGACTCCCGTGACATGATAAAGTATACCCTACAACTGAGAGAAAACTCAACCTTTCATTTCTTAAGGTGCTTTTGCTTTAAACGTTTGTCACAGCAGCAACACAAGTAACCACAACAGATTCCTAGTACTTAATTTCAAATTCCAATTCCCATTAACTGTATTCTTGCATGGAATGAATCTTTTCACCAGGAAAATCCTGCGTTCCTAAAAAAAACTACTTCAGGCATGGTTAGATGTAAATACCCATGGTATTTCTGACACACACATTCTCTCTCTCTCTCTCTCTCTCTCTCTCTCTCTCTCTCTCTCTCTCTCTCTGTGTGTGTGTGTGTGTGTGTGTGTGTCTTTCTCTCTCTCTCCTCTTTTCTCTGTGTATATGATTACAATGGGTTAGATACAAAATCTCCCCACACAGTCACGTATTGCTGGTTTACTCCATCTCTGGTGTTACAGTTGAGTGGCACCTTGACTATGAGGCAGTGAGTTAGGAGCTGGATAAGCTAATACAATGTGAACTCTTTTTGGAGGAAGCAGTTTCTGTAGAGTTGATTCATAAGGTTTAACCTGAGCCTGCCTTTTACTGATGCCCGTTTCCTGGCTGCTACGAACATTGTAGCCTTTGTCCACCAAATCCTTCTCCAGTGAGATTTGCACCTTTGATACTGATTGACAAAACAATGAATCATCCAGCCAAAAACTAGAAGCCACCAAACCAGTACTACTTTGACAGTAGCTTCTAAGCTTGTTATACTAGAGAGAGAGCTACCATATTTTCCAACAGTTAAACTTCTGCACACGAAAACCTGTGCAGAATATTTCTTTTAAGGTGACATTCTTGGGTGGTCTGTTGTAATGTTATAACACTATCAGTGTTAATGGAAAGTACCTTGAGCTAAGTAGTTGGATAATCCAAAAGTAAGACTGGAGATCATTGTGAAATAATGTCAAATAATTCAGCTTCTCTCTCATTCATTTTCTCAACAAACTGGCTTTGCCATTTTGGGAAGATCAAAAGCACAAGCTTTTGATAACATATTCATACATTTCCATTCGGATGAAAAGGAGTGAAAAAAGGCTCTTAGATGGTTTTTAAAAGGAAAGAAAAGCCAGAAAGGAAGCTTTATTTTTAGGTTTATTATTCTGAAGCCATGTTTTTAGCTTTTATTACTTTAAAAATGATGTGCATCCATTCAAGGGGAATGGTGGTTACTTTTCAGGCTTAAACCATTCAGGACTCACTGTGGTGCCTGAACTCCTTCACTGCTACTGCGATAGAATGACGTAGCCACAACAGCTCAGAGCAGAAAAAGACTCTTGCAGCTTAGAGTTCTAGAGGGTTATAGTCCAAAATGGAGGAAACAGCACAACAACAAGCAGAGGGAATGGCAGCTGCAGCAAGAAGCTAAAATCTTACCTCTTAGTAAGTAAGGCGGTCAGTAAGAAGTAGTAAGAGTGCTCACATCTTAATCAAGCAGAGAGACCTGACCAGGCCTTATTGTTCAAAACCAGATCCCAAGAACATCAAAATCTTCCCAAACAGCATGACCAACTTAGGACCAAGAGCTCAAACATATGAGCCTGGGGAGGGAATTCTTTTTCTTTGTTTGTTTGTATTTGTTTTAAGTGAAATTATGTAATTTCATATATATATATATATATATATATATATATGTATGTATACATTTCAAATGTTATCTCCTTTCCCAGTTTCTCCTCTAGAAACCCCCTATCCCATCCAGAATGATTTCCAGAGTGATTGTATCACCTTGCAATCCCACCAACAGTGAGGAGGAGTGTTCCTCTTTTTCTACATCCTTGACAGCATCTACTTTTACCTAAGGTTTTGATCTTTGTCGTTCTGACTGGTGTGAGGTGGACTCTCAGGGTTGTTTTGATTTGCATTTCCCTGATGATTAAGGATGTTGAACATTTCTTTAGTTGCTTTTCAGCTGCTCAGCATTCCTCAGTTGAGAATTATTTGTTTAGCTCTGTACCCTATTTGTAATAGGGTTATTTACTCCTGTTATAAAAAAAAAATAAGGACACTTTATACTTGTCAAAGGAAAAATCTACCAAGATGAACTCTCAATTCTGAACACATATGCTCCAAATGCAACAGCACCCACATTCATAAAAGAAATTTTACCAAAGCTCAAAGCACACATTGCCCCATATCTACTATAAAAACCGTCTGCTTAACTGTACCTTGGCGCTGTCATGTTGTCACCTTATACAACAGGGAGGTGTTCTATGACTTAAATCAATGCCAAGCTCTTTCTTGCTTAATGAGTCTAGTTTTGAATTATTGATTTAGGTGCTAGAAAGATGGCACTGTATTTAAGAGAACTGGATACTCTTCCTGAGGCCTCAGATTTGATTCCTAGTACATAGACAGCAGCTCACAACCACGTGTAAACACAGACACACCAGTACTCTCCTGTCTTCTTTGAGCACTTCATGCACATACTGCATAGACATATATGCAGGCTGAACATCCATACATGTACAAAATTATGTTTATAAAACAATAAATATTACTTTAAGTTACTAATTCATACACAATAAAAAGTGCCTTTAGGTTATCAGAAAACCATTAGGTGTGTTTACTATATATAATTAATAATATATTAACATCAATATATTAATAGTGTATGGTATTTGAAAATAGCACTATAGGATCATATATGTGAGTACTTGGTTCCTGGTTGATGCAATTGCTTGAGAAAGATTAGGAAGTGTTGATTTCTTGGAGGATATACATCATTGAGTTGGAGTCTCCAAATGTCTCAGGTGATTCCCAGGGTTCTCCATCTCATGGTTGTGGATCAATATGTGTACTCTTCACCATCATGGACTCTTATCCTTTAACACCATAGTAAAATTAAATGTTATATTTTACAGATAGCCTTTGGTATAGTGTTTTATCAGAGCAATAGAAAAATAACCTAGAAACTATATAACAGCAAAATTTTTAAAGGCCACAAATTTGCAAGCAAGCAAAAGGGAATAAATACATGGGAGGATTTAAAAGGAGAAAAGGAAAATAGAAAACGATGTAATTACATCATAAACTCAAATAAACAAATAAGTAAAAATAAGGGAGTAGTACATAGTCTTAACCTCTGAACTGTCTCTCCATCCCATCTCATTTACTTTGCATTTCTGGGTGATGTAATTGAAGGAATTTGAATTGGGTTTTGGTTTTAGAGATTATGAATGAGTAGTAGTTTATATTTGCTGAAGTTTAATTGCCGAAGCATGTGGTAACCTGTCTATAGTCTGCTACTAAGACACTAGTGAACTGTTCTCTAGATGACTGATGACATTTTACATTTTCACCACCAGTGGGGTCAGTTTTGTGTCAGCACAGTTCTCAGTGAAGACATGTCATTGTGCAGTTCAGGCAATTCATCGCTGTATAGGAGTAAACCCTGGCATTGGATCAAATTTCCACAGTGACTAACAACACTGAACATTATCATGTGATCACTTGCAATGCTTGTTTTTTGTTGTTGTTGCTGCTGCTGCTGAAATATCAAACTCTTTGTTCTTCAATTGGGTGATATTTTTTTCTTTTGTTGTATTGTGGGGGTTTATGTTGTATATAGCTTAGATTCAAGTCTTTAGCTAAATATATAATTTGCAAATATTTCCTTACAATCTGTAAGACACTTCTCCATTTTTAAATGACATCTTTTACAGATAAAACTTTTACATCTGATTAAATCCAACCTATCATTTCATTTGTATTTGAAGATCATGGTTTTTATTTTGTGTGTGCATGTGCGTGTGTGTGTGTGTGTGTGTGTGTGTGTGTGTGCTACATATAAGATCTCTTCTCATAACCCTAATCAATGATAACCCTAATCAATTTTCTGTTGATGTGTTTGTGGGTTTTTTTTTTTAGGTTTACACTTTTTTTCTAAAAATGAATAAATAAATTGGTAAATATTAAACAAAAATAGACCATCTTAATGTATACTATTCTGTGGAATTTATTACATCTAAAATATCATGCCAACACCTTTTAGATCTAGTTCTAAATGTCTTCACCTCTGCAAACAAAAGCTACTTTCTAATTAAGTGGATGCTCCTAGCTACCCTTTCCTCAATACCTCTATAGATCATTGACCTGTATTTGGAATATGCATATACAAATATTCTGGGTATTTCATTCGAATAGAATTAATCAAAATGTCACCCTTTTGTCTCTGGCTTTTTTCATGTAGCCGAATGTGTCTGTGAATAGTTCACATGCCATTATTTTATTTCCTTATATGGACATAACTTTTATATATTATCATTTGTCAATTCATTCTTTGTAAGATTTTTGGACTGTTTTGAGCCTCCAATTATAGCAAATGTTGCTACTAAGATTAGGCACACATATGTACTTGTTTCAATAACTATTTTTAAAACTTATTTGGAGCATATATCTAGAAGCAGAATCACTGAGTCATACAATAATTATACTCTAATGTGTTGAAGGAAATGTCAAACAGTTTTACACATTGTCTGTGCCCTTCCGTCACTACCTCTGATGCAAAGGTTCTCTGTTTAGCGTTCTGTGCCAAAACTTGCAATTTTTTTGGATGCTCTGATGATTGAAAGTGACAGTTCACTGTGGTTTTCCATACTTTCCTGATGACTAACTGGTTGAGAATCTTTTCTGCTTTTCATGCATCATTTGTATAACTTCTTTGAAGAAGTGTCTATTGAAATCTATTGAAAATTTATTTATTTTTTATTTAAAGGGTGGACTTGGACTTCTGTTATCATATCATGGAGTGCCTTGGGACGTATGGTGGGGGGGGGACTGGGAAAGGGGAAAGCCTTTGGAATGTAAACATATAATATAGAAAATAAAAATTAAAAAAAAAAAGTTACCCAGCCTGCAGCATTTTGGTATGGCACTCTGACCATAATGTATGTCCCATCCAAGTTCAAGTCATTTCCTATACGAATTGACAGGAAAATACAATCTAATAAAATTTGTTAGCTTCAAAAAAAAAAGAGGCTAGTTCTCTGTTTATAATTGAGTCATTAAAATATTTTCTGATGTCTTATGATCATTAGGCAAGTTACAAAGCAAAATTTTAATTATGTATATTACCTTGGTATTAATTGATAATTCTTTATTATAGAAAATTTGTGATGTAGAAAAATGTTGATGTTTTCAAGTGTATATATTTTGGTGTATATTATCTTGACATAGTATATAAAAAATCTATGCATAAATCTGAGGTCAAAGAAATTGTTCCCTGTGCTTTTTCTATGACATGATTTTGTAGCTATAATATTTAGAAGCAACTATTTTTAATTTTTCTGTCTGATCCAGAGTAGGTATCCAAATTCATCTACTGTATATGAGTATCTCTTTCTCCCAACATTATTTGTTGAAAAGATCATTTTCCCCCTTGGAATTATTTTAGCTTCCTTGTCAAAAATCAACTGGTCATAGATGCAGTGACTTATTTTTGGACTTTCAGATGAGTTCCATTAGGAAATGTCGTTAGACTTGTGTCAGTGACACATATTTTTGATTGTTGCAGCTTCATAGTACTTTCTTTTTAATGAACATTCGGAATACTTGTCATTGTAGCAACATCTTTTTTTCCACATCATTATTTTTATTAGACTAATAAAATTTATTTTAAAATACAAAACTCAGTATTGATATTTTTAATTCATCAAAATAATTTGTGATAGTTAAATGCCTCTTAAATATACATGATATCTTCTGAAACTAAAAGTAATATCTACTCAACCACTTTTTAAAATCTATTTGGAACATTAAACATGATAGAAGTTGAAAAGATACCTTATGAAGTCTGCTATAAAAGGAAATTATGACAGGTTCCTGATGAGGCAAAAACTGTTCCATATCTGAGGGAGAATACACAGTGTAACTGTGGTTTCATGGAATGACTTGGGTAGTGTTCCTTCTGTTTTTATTTTGTGGACTAGTTTGAAGAGTATTGGTATTTTGAAGGTCTGATAGAATTCTGCACTAAACCTATCATGTCCTGGGCTATTTTGATTGGGAGAATGTTAATGAATACTTTTATTTCTTTAGGCGTTATGGATCTGTGTATATGGTTTGTCTGATCCTGTTTTAACTTTGCTACCTGGTATCTGTCTAGAAAATTGTCCATTTCATCTAGATTTTCCAGTTGTGTTGAGTACAGGCTTTTGTATGAGGATCTGAGATTTTTTAAATTTCTACAGTTTCTGTTGTTATATCTCCCTTTTCATTTCTGATTTTCTTAATTGTTATGCTGTCTCTGTGCCCTCTGATTAGTCTTGCTAAGGGTTAATCTATTTGGCTGATTTTATCAATGACCAGCTCCTGATTTTGTGAAGTTTTTTGTATAGTTCTTTTTGTTTCTACTTGGTTGATTTCAGCCATGACCTTGATTATTTCCTGCTATCTACTCCTATTGGGTGCATTTGATTCTTTTTGTTCTAGAGCCTTCTGGTGTGCTATTAAGCAGGTAGTGCAAGCTCTCCCCAGTTACGTTTAGGAGGCACTCAGAGCTGAGTTTTTCTCTTAGCACTGCAATCATTGTGTCCCATAAGTTTGGGTATGTTGGGCCTTCATTTTCATTAATTTCTAAAAAGTCTTTAATTTCTTCCTTGTCCAAGTTATTGAGTCAGGTGTTGTTCAGCTTGCTTGTGTATATGGGCTTTTTGTTGTTTTTGTTGCTATTGAAGACCAGCCTTAGTCCCTGGTGTACCAGAAGTAATGACACAGAGGCTTGCAGGAAGGACAAGCCACAGTCAGAGACAGCAAGACTAGATAACACCAGAGATCAGATGGCAAGAGACAAGGGCAAGAACATAAGCATCAGAAACCAAGGCTACTTGGCATCAACAGAAATAAGTTCTCCCACCTAAGCAAACCCTGGATACTCCAACACACTAGAAAAGCAAGACTTTGATTTAAAATCACATATTTCATGATGATGTTAGGGGACTTTAAGAAGGTCGTGCAGTGCACTCCTGTAATCCCAGCACTTGGGAGGCAGAGGCAGGCAGATTTCTGAGTTCGAGGCCAGCCTGGTCTACAGAGTGAGTTCCAGGACAGCCAGCACTACACAGAGAAACCCTGTCTCGAAAAAACCAAAAAAAAAAAAAAAAAAAAAAAAAAAAGGACATAAATAACTCCCTTAAAGAAAGAAAAGAGAGGGCGGTGGGGAAGCCGGAGGGTCACCCAGCGTCCCAGGTGCTCAGAACCATCCGGCGGCGGCGGCAGAACCAGGTACCCGACACAGCCCGAGCTTAAGACCTTCGGGGACTCAGGCCTGGAGTGGGAATTGGGCACAGAATAGCGGGTGCACTCTGCACTCGCGCGCGGGGCGGACCCCGAGCTCCCTGCAGGCAGCTGCCATATTGCCTGCAGCTTCCCGTCCAGCTGGTGGTGAGGAAGCCAGAGTCAGCCAGTGTGCCAGGTACCCAGACCCAGCCGGAGGCCGAACCAGCCTCCCATCCAGCCAGTGGCAGGGAAGCTGGAAACCGGACCCAGCCAGCTTCCCAGCAGCTTGGGACCAGCAGGCAGAACCAGATAACTGAGATATCCCAACTTTAAGACCCCTGGGGAAACAGGATATCAGACAGCGAACCCTGAGCAGGAGCAGTGCAGAGCAGCCGCCCAACAGGCGGAACCAAATACCTGGGATATCCTGAGGTTAAGACCTCGGGGGACTCAGGCCACCTGTCAGCAATCTGTGAGCAAGAGCCCCGCAGGACAGTGATTCAGGTATCCCAGTCACTGGGAAATAGCCTTACAACCCCACAGGAGGGTCAAGCACCAGCTAGTATCTACAGGACCAACTAACACCAGAGTTAACCAGATGGCAAAAGGCAAACGTAAGATCGCTACTAACAAAAATCAAGGCAATATGGCGGCATCCGAACCCAGTTCCCCAACAGCAATAAATATTGGATACCCCGAAACACCAGAAAAACAAGACTCAGATCTAAAATCACTGGTCAGGATGCTGATAGAGGAACACTTAGATAAATCTCTTAAAGTAATACATGAGAAAATAGATCAAAAGCTAGAAGCCATTGCAAGACAAACACAATTAAATCCCAGATATCTCAACACACCAGAAAAACAAGACTCAGATCTAAAATCACTGGTAAAGATGCAGATTGAGGATCACTTAGATAAATTTCTTAAAGTAATAGAGGAGAAAATAGATCAAAAACTAGAAGCCCATACAAGGCAGACACAAAAATCACTTAAAGAAATCCAGGAGAATATAGAGCAAAAAGTGAATCCCAATAAGGGGGAGAAACAAAAATCACCCAAAGAAATACAAGAGAACATGGGTCAACGAGTAGAAGTCATAAAGGAGGAAACACAAAAATCCCTTAAAGAATTACAGGAAAACACAAACAAGCAACTGAAAGATCTGAGCAAAACCATACAAAATCTAAAAACAGAAGTAGAAACAACTAAACAATCGCAAAGGGAGACAATGTTGGAAATAGAAAACCTTGGGAAGAAATCAGGAGTCATAGATGCAAATATCAACAATAGAATACAAGAGATAGAAGACAGAATCTCAGATGCTGAAGATACCATAGGAACCATGGATTCAACAATTAAAGAAAATGCAAAATGCAAAAAGCTGGTAACCCAAAACATTCAGGAAATCCAGGACACAATGAGAAGACCAAACCTAAGGATTATAGGGATAGATGAGAATGAAGATCTACAACTTAAAGGGCCAGCAAATATCTTCTACAAAATTATGGAAGAAAATTTCCCCAACCTAAAGAGAGAGATGCCCATGAATATACAAGAAGCCTTTAGAACCCCAAATAGACTGGACCAGAACAGAAATACTTCCCGTCACATAATAGTCAAAACCCCAAATGTACTAAACAAAGAAAGAATATTAAAGGCAGTAAGAGAAAAAGGACAAGTAACATATAAAGGAAGACCTATCAGAATTACACCAGACTTCTCACCTGAGACCATGAAAGCTAGAAGATCCTGGGCAGACCTTATGCAGACCCTAAGAGAACACAAACTTCAGCCAAGACTACTATACCCAGCGAAACTCTCAATTGCCATAGATGGGGAAACCAAGATATTCCACGACAAAACCAAATTTGCAAGATACTTATCTACAAACCCAGCCCTACAAAGGATAATAGGGGAAAAATACCAACACAAGGGGGGAAACAACACCCCAGAAGAAACAAGATAGAAACCCCATCTCATCCAACCCAAAAGAAGAGAACCACTCAAATACAAATAATAATAACAATTCCCAAAATGTCAGGAAGTAATAATTACTATTCCTTAATATCTCTTAATATCAATGGACTCAATTCCCCAATCAAAAGACACAGACTAACAGACTGGATACGGAAACAGGACCCTACATTTTGCTGCATACAGGAAACACATCTCAGTGTCAAAGACAAACACCTCCTTAGAGTAAAAGGCTGGAAGACAGTTCTACAAGCAAATGGTCCCAGGAAACAAGCTGGAGTAGCCATTCTAATATCAGATAAAATCGACTTTCAACCTAAAGTCATCAAAAGAGACACAGAAGGTCACTTCCTGCTTGTCAAAGGGAAAATCCACCAAGAAGAATTCTCAATACTGAACATCTATGCACCAAATGCAAGGGCACCCTCATTCGTAAAAGAAACTTTACTAAAGCTTAAAGCACACATCGCACCTAACACAATGATTGTAGGTGACTTCAACACTCCACTCTCCTCAATGGACCGATCAGGAAAGCAGAAACTAAACAGGGACACAGTGAAACTAATTGAAGCTTTGGACCAATTGGATTTAACAGATATATATAGAACATTCCATCCTAAAACAAAAGAGTATACCTTTTTCTCAGCACCGCACGGTACCTTCTCAAAAATTGATCATATAATTGGTCACAAGACAGACCTCAACAAATACAAGAAGACCGAACTAATCCCATGTCTCCTATCGGATCACTATGGAGTAAAAGTGGTCTTCAATAGCAAGAAGAACTACAGAAAGCCCACATACACATGGAAACTGAACAATACTCTACTCAATGACACCCTGGTCAAGGAAGAAATAAAGAAAGAAATCAAAGACTTTTTAGACTTCAATGAAAATGAAGGTACGACCTACCCAAATCTCTGGGATACAATGAAAGCAGTGCTAAGAGGAAAACTCATAGCCCTGAGTGCCTCCAAAAAGAAACTGGAAAGAGCATACACTAGCAACTTAACAGCACACCTGAAGGCGCTGGAACAAAAAGAAGCTAACTCACCCAGGAGGAGTAGAAGAGAGGAAATCATCAAACTAAGGGCTGAAATCAATCAAGCAGAAACAAAGAGAACCATACAAAGAATCAACAAAACCAAGAGCTGGTTCTTCGAGAAAATCAACAAGATAGATAAGCCCTTAGCTAGACTAACCAAAGGGCACAGAGATAGTATCCAAATTAACAAAATTAAAAATGAAAAGGGGGATATAACAACAGAAACAGAGGAAATTCAAAAGATCATCAGATCCTACTACAAAGGCCTATACTCAAAACAACTGGAGAATCTGGAGGAAATGGACAATTTCCTAGACAGATACCAAATACCAAAATTAAATCAGCATCAAGTAGACCAGCTAAACAGTCCCATAACCCTTAAAGAAATAGAAGGGGTTATAGAAAGCCTCCCAACCAAAAAAAGTACGGGACCAGATGGTTTTAGTGCAGAATTCTACCAGACCTTCAAAGAAGACTTAACACCAATACTCTTCAAACTATTCCACAAAATAGAGACAGAAGGGACACTGCCCAACTCATTCTTCGAAACCACAATTACGCTGATACCTAAACCACAAAAAGATCCAACAAAGAAAGAGAACTACAGGCCAATTTCTCTTATGAATATAGATGCAAAAATACTAAATAAAATCCTTGCCAACCGAATCCAAGAGCATATCAAAACGATCATTCACCATGATCAAGTAGGCTTCATTCCAGGAATGCAGGGATGGTTCAATATACGGAAATCCATCAATGTAATCCACTACATAAACAAACTAAAAGAAAAAAACCACATGGTCATCTCATTAGATGCTGAAAAAGCATTTGACAAAATTCAGCATCCTTTCATGCTAAAAGTCTTGGAAAGAGCAGGAATTCAAGGCCCATACCTAAACATAGTAAAAGCAATCTACAGCAAACCAGTAGCCAACATCAAAATAAATGGAGAGAAACTTGAAGCAATTCCACTAAAATCAGGGACTAGACAAGGCTGTCCTCTCTCTCCATATCTTTTCAATATAGTACTTGAAGTTCTAGCGAGAGCAATCAGACAACATAAGGAAGTCAAAGGGATACAAATTGGAAAGGAAGAAGTCAAAGTATCATTATTTGCAGATGATATGATAGTCTACTTAAGCGATCCAAAAAACTCCACCAGAGAACTTCTACAGCTGATAAACAACTTCAGCAACGTGGCTGGTTATAAAATTAACTCAAGCAAATCAGTAGCCTTCTTGTACTCAAAGGACAAGCAGGCTGAGAAAGAAGTTAGGGAAATAACACCCTTCACAATAGCCACAAACAACATAAAGTACCTTGGCGTAACTCTAACCAAACAAGTGAAAGATCTGTATGACAGGAACTTCAAGTCCCTGAAGAAAGAAATCGAAGAAGACCTCAGGAGATGGAAAAATATTTCTTGCTCCTGGATTGGCAGGATCAATATAGTAAAAATGGCCATCTTGCCAAAAGCAATCTACAGATTCAATGCAATCCCCATCAAAATCCCAAATCAATTCTTCATAGATCTAGAAAGAGCAATTCTTAAATTCATCTGGAGCAACAAAAAACCCAGGATAGCTAAAACTATTCTCAACAATAAAAGGACTTCTGGGGGAATCAATATCCCTGACCTCAAGCAGTACTACAGAGCAATTGTGTTAAAAACTGCATGGTATTGGTACAGCAACAGGCAGGTAGATCAATGGAATAGGATTGAAGACCCAGAAATTAACCCACAGACTTATGGTCACTTGATCTTTGATAAAGGAGCCACAACCATCCGGTGGAAAAAAGATAGCCTTTTCAACAAATGGTGCTGGTTCAACTGGAGGTCAACATGCAGAAGAATGCGAATTGACCCACTCTTATCTCCTTGTACTAAGATCAACTCCAAGTGGATCAAGGACTTCCACATAAAACCAGACACACTGAAACTATTAGAAAAGAAACTTGGGAAGACCCTGGAGGACTTGGGCACAGGGGAAAAGTTCCTGAACAGAACACCAATAGCTTATGCTCTAAGATCAAGAATCGACAAATGGGACCTCATAAAATTACAAAGTTTCTGCAAAGCAAAGGACACTGTCAGAAGGACAAAACGGCAACCAACAAAGTGGGAAAAGATCTTCACCAACCCCACATCCGACAGAGGGCTAATATCCAATATATACAAAGAACTCAAGAAGTTAGACCGCAAAGAACCAAATAACCCTATCAAAAAATGGGGCACAGAGCTAAACAAAGAATTTTCACCAGAAGAAATTCGGATGGCCGAGAAACACCTTAAAAAATGTTCAACATCATTAGTCATCAGGGAAATGCAAATCAAAACAACCCTGAGATTCCACCTCACACCAGTCAGAATGGCTAAGATTAAAAACTCAAGAGACAACAAGTGCTGGCGAGGATGTGGAGAAAGAGGAACACTCCTCCACTGTTGGTGGGATTGCAAAATGGTAAAACCGCTCTGGAAATCAGTTTGGCGGTTCCTCAGAAAATTGGGCATGTTACTTCCAGAGGACCCTGGCATACCACTCCTGGGCATATACCCAGAGGATTCCCCTGCATGCAATAAGGACACATGCTCCACTATGTTTATAGCAGCCTTGTTTATAATAGCCAGAAATTGGAAGCAGCCCAAATATCCCTCAAAGGAGGAATGGATACAGAAAATGTGGTATATTTATACAATGGAATACTACACAGCAATTAAAAATAATGAATTCATGCAATTTGTAGGTAAATGGTTAGACCTGGAAAATATCATCCTGAGTGAATTAACCCAATCACAAAAGAATGCACCTGAAATGCAATCACTGATAAGTGGATATTAATGAGCCCAGAAGCCCTAAATACTCAAGACACAAATAGCAAGTCAAATGATTCCCAAGAAGAAGAAAGGAGAGGACCCTGGGCCTGTAAAGATTGCTTCCAGTTTAGTAAAGAAACCGAGGGGGGAGGGGGAATTATTGGGGAACAGATGGGGGGGAGAGGAACTATGGGAACTATGGTGGGTGGGAACTGGGAAAGGGGAAAGCCTTTGGAATGTAAACATAGAATATAGAAAATAAAATTTAAAAAAAAAAAAAAGAAAAAAAGAAAGAAAAGAGAACACAGGTAAACAGCTAAAAGACTTTAAAGAGGAAACACAAAAATCCCTTAAAGAACTAGAGAAAAATACAACCAAACAGGTGAAGGAATTGAACAAAACCTTCCAAGATCTAAAAGTGGAAATAGAAACAATAAAGAAATCACAAAGGGAGACAATCTTGGAGACAGAAATAAAAAACCTAGGAAAGAGATCAGGAGTCAAAAATGCAAGCATCACCATTAGGTAGAGAGAATCACAGGTGCAGAAGATAGCATTGAAAACATTGACAAAACAGTCAAAGAAAATGCAAAAAGCAAAAAGCACCTAATCCAAAATATACAGGAACTCCATCCAGGACACAATGAGAAGACAAAACCTAAGGATGATAGATATAGAAGGAAGTGATGATTCTCAACTTAAAGGGCCAGTAAATGCCCCCAACAAAATTATAGAAGAAAACTTCCCTAACCTGAAGCAAGAGAAGCCCATAAACATACAAAAGGCCTACAGAACTCCAAATAGATTAGACCAGAAAAGAAATTCCTCCTGTCACATCATAGTCAAAACATGAAATGAACTAAACAAAGAAAGAATATTAAGAGCAGTAAGGGAAAAAGTCAAGTAATATACAAATGCAGACCTATCAGAATTATGCCAGACTTCTCATGCGAGACTATGAAAACTAGAAGATCCTTGGCAGATCTCATACAGACCTTAGGAGAACACAAACGCCATCCCAGGCTATGATACCCAGCAAAACTCTCAATTACCATAGAGGGAGAAACCAAGAAAATCCATGACAAAAACAAATTTACACAATATCTCTCCACAAATCCATTCCAACAAAGGATAGTAGATCAAAAACAACAACATAAGAAGGGAAACTATACCCTAGAAAAAGCAAAAAAGTAATCTTTCAATAAACCCAAAAGAAGATAGCCACACAAACATAAAAATAACAACAAAAATATCAGGAAACATCAATCACTATTTCTTAATATCTGTTAACATCAATAAACTCAATTCTCCAATAAAAAGACATAGAAGAACAGACTGGATACATAAACAGGACCCAGCATTTTACTGCATACAGGGAATGCACCATAGCAACAAAGACAGACACTGCCTCAGACTAAAGGACTGGAAAACAATTTTCAAAGCAAATGGTCACAAGAAATAAGATTGAGTAGCCATTCTAATATTAAATAAAATCAATGTTCAACAAAAAGTTATCAAAAAGGATAAGGAGACACTTCATACTCATCAAAGGAAAAATCTGCCAAGATGAACTCTCAATTCTGAACATCTAATGTTCCAAATGCAAGGGCACCCACATTCATAAAAGAAAATTTACTAAAGTTCAAAGCACACATTGCACCTCACACAATAATTGTGGGGGACTTCAACACCCCACACTCATCAATGGACAGATCATGGAAACACAAACTAAACAGAGACAGAGTGAAACTTAGAAGTCTACAGAACATTTCATCCTAAAACAAAAAAATATACATTTTTCTCAGCACCTCATGGTATCTTCTCCAAAACTGACCATACAATTGGTCACAAAACAGGCCTCAACAAATACAAGAAGATTGAAATAATCCCATACATCATAGCAACATGGTCTAATGGGCATATTGTGTTGTTTTACTTAAATTTGCATATTTCTACTTTCCTATATTGCACCACAAGTTGTTTTGCTTCCTCTAGATGGTTCTCTAATACTTTATGCCATATTTATATATCTATTTTCCCTTGAAACTCATATAGGTGTATACATAGATAATTATATGTATATGTATATATATATATGTATATATATACATATATATATGCAAGCTACAAGAAGCTCATATTCTGATAATAACTGGTTTACATTCTAGTGGCTCATTGTTGGCTCACATGAGGTTAAGTGATTCATGGGTGCCATGGTCATAGGGAGATTTTTCAGTTTTTGTGAGCCACACCAGTTTATCTTGTAATGAATCTGTGTTCTTGTAGTGACCTTTAAAGAGGATAGAAAGCCATTCTGAAATGTCCCAGACACCTTTATAACAAATAGCATGTCTCTAATACAAGAAATTTATCTACAAATATTTATGTTTCTATTCACTCTGTCTTGCTGACTTATAGTCCCCACAAAATAAGTCACAATCAGTAGAACTTTAAAAGAGTGTTCTTAGGACTGGGCAGTTAGAGAAGGAAGTATGAACCCAGTGTTGAGAAAGAAACTTTCTACTACTGGCTTAGGAATGACAATAATTTAAAAGACTCCATCACCATGACATAGATGCCCTGATGTGACACAAAGCTATCCAATGTTCTCTTTACATGTCAACCACTCTGGTCAGTACGATGACAGCAGATTAGGCAAAAAGAGCAACAAACAGAAATGTCCTCTGAGAGTTAGTACAAAGAAGTCCCAAAAGATAAAAACTAGGTATCTAAAACACAGGTAGCTAAAACTAGGGACAATAAAAGACTCTGGAGATTCTAACTATTGTAATAACAACAGCAGATCAAACAGAGCCAAAGTTTATGAAGACTGATAAAGCACACCCAGTGAAATCTTATTTCTCTCAATACATATTAGAAAATGATCCAAGTCTAACTTTCACAAAAGTATGATAAGGCAGACAAGAAAACGAAATGATAAACTCTTTACCTAGGCTCAAGAGACAGTCAATCCAGAGCCAGGCTCAGATATAGTGCACATATTACATGATAGGCAGAGCATCTAAAACAACTATGGTTAAGATATTAAAATATGAAATAGAAATAGAAACAGCACTTGGATAATCTTAGCCAAGAGGTGAAGAGTGTGAGAAGACTCAGAAGAAACTGCTGGAATTAAAAAAAAGTCACAGCAACAGAAATGAAGAAATGTTTTCACCAAAGGGTGTCATCAGTCATTCGGACACATCTGAGGGAGAAGTTAGTGAATTTGAAGATATTGAAAATAGGTCAATAGAAACCTCCAAATTGAAACACAGAAAGAATAAAATGATAATTTTGTTTGAAAGAACAGAAAACTCCAAGACATGTGAGACTGTTGCAGAAGAGAGAACAAGAACGTTTTCATAATTAAAATTGTTAAAGGAATTAAAAAACAAACAAAACAACAACAACAAGAAAACTCTAACAAATAAACAAACAAAAGTCTACAACTGGAGAGAGTAGATCCTGGGAGTTATAAATCTAGGAACATTTGAAAATTAGTGACGATAGTGAACCCTTAGTCCAGAAAGAGAACAGAAACAGAAGAAACCAATTCCTGTGATACACTAGCAAAGATCACCTGGGAATCCATATTCAAAGTGAAGCAAGTCAACATCAGAAGAAAACACAGAAGCAAACAAAGGAATTAGAATGGTCCTTAGCTACAGAGGAGCAATGATGCAGCTGCTTATCACCAATCTGTACAAGCCACAGGAACACACAGACAAGAAGGAAAAGGGCATTCATAGTCTATTGTTTCCTTTCCTATTTTTGGTCATTAGTTTTCTTTCAATTTTATCAATGATTTTATTGATTTTCTTGGTGATGTTTCGTTTGTCTTCAATGGGAGAAACAGGAAAGAAGTAGCAGACTATGTTACTTGAACAGATCACCAACCTTAAATTTCAGTTATATTATGAAATAAGTATAATTTTTTATTGATCCTTGAGCAAACTGAATCAAATTAAAGCATAAATATAGGTACCACAGTTTGTTAAAGGATTCTGCAAAGAATTCCAGTACAAGATAAGAACAAGTTTTATCATCTCCCAGAAATTATGCATGGTTGCATGCATGCACTGCTTGTGCATATTTTGTAATGCAATTAGTGAATATTCTTTTTAGTAAATGTTCTTCTTATTGAGTAAGGTGCTGGTCATGAATAATTTTATTAAATCAACTAAGTATAATGTTACTTAAGAAATTGCTTACCTAGTTTCTGTTTTCTGGATAATATTCTTCATTTCTACCTTCGTAAGTGGTTAAAATTTTACTAGGACAAAATAGCATAGAAGAAATAGTGGTGTATAAAAAGCAGTTAGTAACATTTGCTTGGATTGATGTCATTAATTGAAGTTTGAAACACTTTGACACATTTTGTGTGTTTTACAGTGTCATCCAGCAACACTCATCCTCTGAACAGAAATAACCCTGCAAGACCTATGTGAAGTCAGACCATACTGTATGTCCTTTCTTTCTTATAGTTATCACTTAACCACATATACAATTATTTCATTATTATTCACTCCTAGCTAGACTGTGACCTTAATTAGTAAAACAACTGTGTTTATAGCACAATTGCTTCACTCATATGTATATTTCCTAATGGAGTAGTTTTGATAATATATGTTGAGGGAAAGTCATCTCCTCAGAGCATGTTTCAGTATCCTGAGAATATGAATCATGGATCCTTCCTGTATGAGCTGGTAATATACCCTGAAGAAAGTCAATGACTGAACACAAACCTACTATGGCATTAGGAAGCCAAATCATTTCTATAAACCAAATGTAATGAGACATACAATTAGTCAAGTAAACAGACTGGACATGTATAGTCATTGTTCAAATAAAACAGACAAAGTAGAGTCAATTTGTTTCAATTAGGCTAGAATATAAAAACTTAGGAACAAGACTCTGTATCCTGGGAGAAAAGTGCTGAGCACAGGTCTAGACATGCATCAGACACAGGATGCTGACTGGAATGAGTGTGAACAGAGAACCTGAAAGTCAAAAACAAGGAGGCCTTATGGTTCTTTCCAGGAGCCTGAAAAGAATCATGCCACAACCCAATATACAATATACAAATAGTGGATGAATCTTGAGTGAGAATTTGAAAGAGGGGAAAATTTTCATGGGTGGCATTCACAAGCACTGTTCTTTCTCAGACATAAATCCAGATGTCTGCTCACCTGAATTCAATCTCCAAACCATTTCCTTTTCTCTACACATATCTAGGCCGAGTCTTGTTAGAGAATAGATGTCTTACTAATTTCAGAGTCCATTATTGCACCAAAATTGCCTCCTTTGATGGTAAAATAATGATGCAGAACTATAGTGAGAAGTTTATCTCTATACCATTTGCAATCTTGACACATATGCATGTGTGTGTGTGTGTGTGTGTGTGTGTGTGTGTGTGTGTTTAGACATGCATACTTTCCTATTACAAAAAAGATTATCTTTGCATTAAACTTTTTTCTAGGAACATTTTTAAGGCTAGAAATCTTTTAAAAACTAAATCTGGGCACAAAGCCAGAGGAGCTAGATGGGAGGTCTGTGCACCTACAGCTCAGTGGCTGTGGCTGACCGCTGGGGACCAGCTTACCAGGCTTGCAGCGAGGCCACCATCTTGCCTCAAGTCACTGAGGACTGCTGGCTGCTGGGGTCAGGTGCATGGACAGAGACCTAGCCTAGCATAGACTACCCTGTCAGGCTCTCGCTTGCGCACAGAGCCAGAGGAGTTCGGCAGGAGGTCTGTGCCCCTACAGCTCAACAGCTGTCAACAACTACTGGGGGTCGGCTTGCTGGGCTTGCTGTGAGGCCGCCATCTTGCCTCGGGTCACTGTGGACTGCTGGCTGCTGGGATCAGGTACGTGGACAGAGACCTTGCCTAGCATCGAATACCCTGTCAGGCTCTTGCCTACACCCAGAGCCAGATCAGTTTGGCGGGCAGTCTGCACCAACCAGTGTAGGCAACAACCTGCTTGTGGGTCTGTGCCTGGAGTACAGCCAGAGGCCGACATCTTGCCTCAGGACACCACAGACAGCTAACTGCACAAGCCCTGTGGACTGAGAGCACCACCATCTAGGTTCCAGCAGTCCAACCAGGGAACCTCCTGTCCTGCAGGGAATCCAGTTGTTAGACAGAGCCATGAGACCTGCCACCATCTTGGAGCTGGTGGCCTGAACATGTCACCATAGAGAACCAACAGAGGAGCCCAGGTCACCATAAAGATCTAACAGACAAGCCCAGATCTGTGGGGAAAAAAAAAGATCTGATTCTTAAGAGCTGGCAACTAGACAGGCCAGGAGGCCAATTGCAGGTCCAGCAACAAGCCTGGGGAAGACTTGGGTCTGGCCCAGTAGAGCTGAGGAGGTAATTCAGAGCCCAGTAGCAGAACCTCCTGGTCTCCACCTCGGAGCATGGACGCCCTCTATGACAGCAGCTCCAAAGTCCAGGCTCACAGGAGCTTCAAATTCCAACCAGTAATAAGACCAACTAACTTCAGAGATAAACAGATGGCAAAAGGCAAATGTAGGAACGTTACTAACAGAAATCAAGGCAATATGGCAGCTTCTGAACCCAATTCGCCAACCACAGCAAGTCCTGGATACCCCAACACACCAGAAAAACAAGAGTTGGATTTAAAAGCACTGGTCATGATGCTGCTAGAGGAACACAAAAAAGACATAAACAAATCTCTTAAAGAAATGCAAGGGAACGTGAATAGGGTAGAAGCCCTTACAATGCAAACACAAAAATCACTTAAAGAGTTCCAGGAGAATATGATTCAACAGACACATGCCAATAAGGAGGAAATGAGAAAATCATTTAAAGAAATGTGGGAGAAATTGAGTCAACAGGCAGAAGTCATGAAAGAGGAAACACAAAAATCTCTTAAAGAACTGTGAGAAAACACAAACAAGTGAAGGAACTGAGAAAAACCATCCAAGATCTGAACACAGAGGTAGAAACAACTAAGAAATCACAAAGGGAGACAACGTTGGAGAAAGAAAACCTTGGGAAAAAATCAGGGGTTGTAGATGCAAATATCGACAACAGAATACAAGAGATAGAGATACGAATCTCAGATGCTGAAGATACCATAGTAACCATTGAATCTACAGTCAAAGAAAATACAAAATGCAAAAGGCTTGTAACCCAAAACATCCAGGAAATCCAGGACACAATGAGAAGACCAAACCTAAGGATTATACGGATAGATGAGAGTGAAGATCTACAATTTAAAGGGCCAGCAAATATCTTCAACAAAATTATGGAAGAAAACTTCCCTAACTTAAAGAGAGAGATGCCCATGAATATACAAGAAGCTTGCAGAACTCCAAACAGACTAGACCAGAACAGAAATACCTCCCATCACATAATAATCAAAACCCCAAATGTACTAAACAAAGAAAGAATATTAAAGGCAGTAAGAGAAAAAGGCCAAGTAACATATAAAGGAAGATCTAACAGAATCACACCAGACTTCTCTCCAGAGACCATGAAAGCTAGAAGATCCTGGGTGGATCTCATGCACACTCTAAGAGAACACAATTGTCAGTCAAGACTACTATACCCAGCAAAACTCTCAATCAACTTAGATGGAGAAATCAAAATATTCCACGGCAAGATCAAATTTACACAATATCTTTCCACTAACCCAGCTCTACAAAGGATAATAGGAGGAAAACTCCAATACAAGGAGAGAAACTGCACCCTAGAAAAAGCAAGATAGTAACCTTCTTCCATCAAATTCAAAAGAAGATAACCACTCAAAAACAAAAATAACATCAAAAATGACAGGAAGAAATAATCACTATTCCTTAATATCTCTTAACATCAATAGACTCGATTCCCCAATAAAAAGACATAGACTAACAGACTGGATACGGAAGCAGGACCCTACATTTTGCTGCATGCAGGAAACACATCTCAGGGTTAAGACAAACACTACCTTAGAGTAAAAGGCTGGAAGACAATTTTGCAAGCAAATGGTCTCAGGAAGCGAGATGGAATAACCATACTAATATTAGATAAAATTGACTTTCAACCTAAAATCATCAAAAGAGACACAGAAGGTCACTTCTTGCTGGTCAAAGGAAAAATCCACCAAGAAGAACTCACAATACTAAACATCTATGCTCCAAATGCAAGAGCACCCTCATTTGTAAAAGAAACTTTACTAAAGCTCAAAGCACACATTGCACCTAACACAATAATTGTGGGGAACCTCAACACTCCACTATCCTCAATGGACCAATCAGGAAAACAGAAACTAAGCAGGAACACAGGGAAACTCATTGAAACGTTGGACCAATTGGATCTAACAGATATATGTAGAACCTTTCATCGTAAAGCAAAAGACTATACCTTTTTCTCAGCACCTCATGGTACCTTCTCCAAAATCGACCGTATAATTGGTCACAAGACAGACCTCAACAAATGTAAAAAGATCGAACTAATCCCATGCCTCCTATCGGACCACCATGGAGTAAAAGTGTTCTTCAATAGCAACCAAAACAACAGAAAATCCTCATATACATGGAGACTGAACAATATTCTACCCAATGATATCTTAGTCAAGGAAGAAATAAAGAAAGAAATCAAAGACTTTGTAGAATTTAATGAAAATGAAGGCACAACATACCCAAATCTATGGGACTCAATGAAAGCAGTGCTAAGAGGAAAACTCATTGCACTGAGTGCCTCCAAAAAGAAACTGAAGACAGCATACATTAGCAGCTTAACAGCATACCTAAAAGCCCTGGAACAAAAAGAAACTAATTTACCCAGGAAGAGTAGACTACAGGAAATCATCAAACTAAGGACTGAAATCAATCAAAATAGAAACAGAAGGAACACTGCCCAACTCGTTCTACAAAGCCACAATTATGCTGATACCAAAACCACACAAAGACCCAACAAAGAAAGAGAACTATAGGCCAATTTCCCTTATGAATATCGATGCAAAAATACTAAATAAAATCCTTGCCAAGGAATCCAAAAGCACATCAAAATGATCATCCACCATGATCAAGTAGGCTTCATCCCAGGGATGCAGGGATGGTTCAATATACGGAAATCCATCAATGTAATCCACTACATAAACAAAGTCAAAGAAAAAAACCACATGGTCATCTCATTGGATGCTGAAAAAGCATTTGACAAAATTCAGCATTCTTTCATGCTAAAAGTCTTTGAAAGAACAGAAATTCAAGGCCCATACCTAAACCTAGCAAAAGCAATTTACAGCAGACCAATAGCCAACATCAAAGTAAACAGACAAAAACTTGAAGCATTCCCACTAAAATCAAGGACTAGACAAGGCTGCCCTCTCTCACTATATCTTTTCAATATAGTACTTGAGGTACTATCTAGAGCAATTCAACAACATAAGGAAGTCAAAGGGATACAAACTGGAAAGGAAGAAGTCAAACTATCACTATTCGCAGATGATATGATTGTATACCTAGGTGACCAAAAAACTCCACCAGAGAACTCCTACAGCTGATAAACAACTTCAGCAAAGTGGCTGGTTATAAAATCAACTCAAGCAAATCAGTAGCCTTCCTATCCGCAAAGGATAAGCAGGCCGAGAAAGAAATTAGAGAAATGAGACCCTTCATAATAGCCACAAACAATATAAAGTATCTTGGTGTGACTCTAAACAAACAAGTGAAAGATTTATATGACAAAAACCTCTGGTCTCTGAAGAAGGAAATTGAAGAAGACCTCAGAAAATGGAAAAATCTTCCATGCTCGTGGGTTGGCAGGATTAATATAGTTAAAATGGCAATCTTGCCAAAAGCAATATACAGATTCAACGCAATCCCCATCAAAATCCCTACTCAGTTCTTCATAGAGTTAGAAAGAACAATTTTCAAATTCATCTGGAATAACAAAAAACCCAAAACTTCCCCTGAAGTTCTTTTACTGTTGATGATAGCTAAAACTATCATCAACAGTAAAAGAACTTCAGGGGAAATCAATATCCTGGACCTCAAGCAATACTACAGAGCAGCAGTGTTAAAAACTGCATGGTATTGGTACAGTGACAGGGAGGTGGATCAATGGAATAGGATTGAAGACCCAGAATTGAACCCACGCATCTATGGCCAATTGATCTTTGACAAAGGAGCTGAAAACATCAAGTGGAAAAAAAGATAGCCTTTTCAACAAATGGTGCTGGCTCAACTGGAGGTCAACATGCATAAGAATGAGAATTGATCCACTCTTATCTCCTTGCACTAAGTTCAACTCCAAGTGGATCAAGGACCTCCACATAAAACCAGACACACTGAAACTAATAGAAAATAGAAAAGAAACTGGGGAAGAGCCTTGAGGACATTGGCTCAGGGGGAAAGTACCTGAACAGAACACCAAATGCTTATGCTCTAAGATCAAGAATAGACAAATGGGAACTCATAAAATTACAAAGTCTCTGTAAGGCAAAAGACACTGTCAAAAAGGCAAATCGGCAACCAACAAATTGGGAAAACATCTTCACCAACCCCACATCTGACAGAGGGCTAATATCCAATGTATACAAAGAACTCAAGAAGTTAGACCCCAGAAAACCAAATAACCCTATCCAAAAATGGGGTATGGAGCCAAACAAGCACTTTTCACCTGAAGAAATTCAGATGGCTGAGAAACACCTTAAAAAATGTTCAACATCATTAGTCATTAGAGAAATGCAAATCAAAACAAGCCTGAGATTTCACCTCACACCAGTCAGAATGGCTAAGATTAAAAACTCAGGAGACATCAGGTGTTGGCAAGGATGTGGAGAAAGAGGAACATTCCTCCACTGCTGGTGGGACTGCAAACTGGTACAACCACTATGAAAATCAGTCTAGTGGTTCCTCAGAAAACTGGACATGATACTTCTGGAGGACCCAGCCATACTGCTCCTGGGCATATACCCAGATGATCCCTCAGCATGCAATAAGGATACATGCTCCACTATATTCATAGCAGCCTTATTTATAATAGCCAGCAACTGGAAAGAACCCAGATGTCCCTCAGCAGAGGAATGGATTTTAAAAAAATGTGGTATATATATACAATGGAGTACTATTCAGCCATTAGAAACAATGAATTCATGAAATTCTTAGAGAAATGGATAGAGCTGGAGGACATGATACTAAGTGAGGTAACCCAGTCTCAAAAGAATACCCATGGTATGCACTCACTAATAAGTGGATATTAGCCTAGACTCTTGGGACACCAAAGACACAATCCACATATCAAATGATATCTGACAAGAAGGAAGAATTGGACACTGGTGCTGGAAAGGATCAAAACATCAGTGTAGGGGAATACCAGAACAGGGAAGTGGGAAGGGGTGGATGGGGGAACAGGGGGAGGGAAAAGGGCATGTGGGACCTTTGCGGGATGGGGAACCAGAAAAAGGGAAATGAAATGTAAATATAGAATATATCCAATAAAAATTTTTTAAAAATCTGATTTATTATCACTCACCATTGTATATGTACTCATGCATGCAATAATGCATGGAGGTCAGATAGCATCTTCATGAGTCAATTTTCTTTCTTTTACACTGTAGTCTATGGACTTAACAGACTGATAACCATTCAAGGCAAGTGCTTTCCCCACTAAACCATCTCTTCTGCCCCTGTTCTTTGATATTTATAAAATATGATCTCTGTTTAAAAGATATCCTTCAAATAATGTGTGTGAGTATTGATTTTAAAATATAAGTTACACTATGCATCTGAAATACAATCCAGTAAAAGCCTTCCCCATTTTAATCATTTACATATAATCAGTACAATTTTATATTTTGCTATGCCACATGGGGGAAAACAATAGTATTATGATAAGCCCTATCTTCAAGACATATACAGTTTTTATTACTGTTAGAAATTTGAAAATCACAAGAGAATCTCATTCTTACTGTAATACTTTAAATAAACCCAGTAAGCTATGAAATCATCTTTTAAATGCTCGCCAGAATGCTCATGATACAAATAAATCTAAATAAACCAAATTCTAAGACCTATTCAAAAGAGAAGAGGCTAGAATTATTTCAAAATATCAAAGGTATAAGATATATAAATATTTATATCAGAAATGAAAATATTTCACATAATGGGGTTAATAACAGGTAAGATAAAGCAGAAAAACTTGAAGATTAGTCAATAGAAAATAACCATGTGAAAATACACAAAATTTAATGGAAGAAATGAATAAAAATCAGATATCCCTGGAATAAAATTAATTGAAGTAATTGAGTATGTACATTTAAAGTCCCAGAAGGCAAAAGAAAGAGACATGAAAATATGTGTATTCAAAATGGCCAGCAGCTTTCTAAACTGAATGTGTTTCACATGACAGCAAATCTATTTCAATATCTGAAAATCAATCAGTATAATTTACCACAGTAAAGAATGAGAAAATAAAATCATGCAATGATCTCATCATGTACAGAATGAGTATCTGACAACACTTAGTTCCTAATATGCCTATCCTCAAAGTAGGAATCAAAACCTACTTAGTCATTGATAAGAGACTAAAGGAATTCATCCCATACACAGTTACCAAACCCAGACACTATTGTGGATGCCAACAAGTGCTTGCTGACAGGAGCCTGATATAGCTGTCTCCTGAGAGGCTCTGACAGTGCTTGACAAATACAGAGGTGAATGATCAGAGCCAACCATTGGACTGAGCACGGGGTCCCCAATGGAGGAGCTAGAGAAAGAACTGAAGGAGCTGAAGGGGTTTGCAGCCCCATAGGAGGAACAACAATATGAACCAAGCAGACCCCGAGAGCTCCCAGGGACTAAACTACCAACCAAAGAGTACACACGGAGGCACCCATGGCTCCAGCTGCATATGCAGCAGAGGATGGCATTGTCAGGCATCAATGAGAGGTGAGGCCCTTGGTCTTGGAATGTCCAGGGAAGAGTGAGTAGGTGTCTTGGTGAGCAGGGAAAGGGGGGCAGAGTTAGGGGTTTTCAGAGGGAAAACCAGAAAAGGGGATAACATTTGAAATGTAAATAAAGAAAATATATAATTTTTAAAAAAGAATAAGAAATGTATTTTTTAAAAAAAGTGAAGTTTTTTTTTAATCAGACTTTATAGTAAAATGTTGAAAACATTTCTCCTTGGATCATAAATAAAGCAAAACTGTAAATCATAGACAATATTTTATGGATCTTCTAATTCCCTTATGAAGGCTACAAATTAAGAGTGAAGTGAAAATACTGAGAATGAATAGGTTAAAAAAGAAATCATATCTACAAGAAGACTTATAGAAACACATGACTTCAAGAAAGATGTAGACTAGGTAATTAATATACAACGTCCACATGCTGCTGCATGACAGCAAGAAAAATTTCAAATTTTAACAAAAATTATGCCATGTATAACAAAGTACAAAATGTTAAGACCTATGGAAGAAATGTAACAAATTCACAAAATACTTGAACATCATTTAAATATTATTTAAAAAAAAAACTAAACGAAGAGAAACAACCTTTAACAGACTGATGAGTGGCCAGGCATGTTGGAGCTCACCTTTAATACTAGCACCCTGAAGACAGAAGCTGGGGGATTTCCATGAGTTTGAGCCCACCCTTGTCCACAAAGCAAGTTCAAGGACAGCCAGAATTACACAGTGACACCCTGTTTTAAAATCGACAGCAGTCATCAATAGTCCAGACACGTTTCATCATAGTATAATATATAGGAACTAAGATTTGAACACTAGATCATCACTACCAGAATGTCATTGCTGCCCAGTTCTCATGGAGAACAGAACTCGGTAATTTCTATGTATTTATATAAGTATACTAACACATGTATACACATAGATCTATAATTGTTCCTGGGTCTCTCCATCTGTATTTATGTTATACTAAGCATATGTTAATGCAAATGCCTCCAGCTCTAATCCAGGACTACATAATTTACTGTTTTACCCATCTCTAATGTTCTGAGACAACGAACCTATGTCGCACCATCATTCAGGTCCACTCAAGTATGTCTGGTTCTAGTATAAAAATAAAGCATTTTCAATATTGATATTTGATATTTCTACAACAAATAGCTTTCCTAGTGAGACTGCAATTTCTGTATTCATTTTATTTTCTTTATAACTTAATAATTTCTAATTAAAAATCTGTTCCTTACCAAGATAATTAAGCGCTGTTTCTTGCTCCTTTGGTAAGGGTATATGATACTGTGTGGTAAAAGTAGATTCCCTTGTCATGCTTTATATTTCATAGTGAGATTTTCCCAATGTCTTTGTTGATTTTCCAAACTAGCTAGCATGTCTACAAGATTATACTCTGTTATGTAAAGTTATAGGGGTCTTGACAAATTCACAGATTCCTATATTAACTATTCCAGGGCCATGTAAAATAGATACTTCAAACACTCAATGGTATTTTCTTTGTAGTCAACCATTTTCTTTTTCCATAATTGTTGGCAATCTCTTATCTTTGTTTTTCTTTTCTTACAATTTTACACTTTACAGAATGGTAAAGAAATGGAATAATACAGTGTACGTTTCTTGGGCTGAAATTATTTCACTTAGCATTGAAGAATCATGAGTTTGAATATTTCATTCCTCTGATTGCTCATCAATATTAAATGTATTTGCAGTTACCCATTGAAACACATTTTGATTGCCTTTATATTGAAAAATTATGAATAAAGCATCTATAAACATGGCATGAATTTTAATGAATTGATTACAGAGGAGGGTGACAGTTGGGTCATATGGAAAATATGCTTACATCTTTCCTTTTCTTTTGAGATTACAGTATAATTTTATCATTTCCCTTTGTTCCCTGCAAACCCTTCAAAGTACTCTTCTTTGCTCTTTCAAATTTATGTCCCCTCTCATCAAAAATTCTTGTTATATGGACATACTATATATGTATACATATATTCTGAAATATAGCTTACTCAATCTGTGTAGCATTAGTTGTGTAATATATGTCTTCAGGACAGCTTATTGGTATGCTCTTCCCTGGAGAAGACTATAGAACTTACAAAGTATCTCCCAGAATGGTTGTATTGTTTGTATTCCGAGAGGCACCAAATCAGGGTTCCTTTCATTTTTGAACCCTTGACAGCTTTGGGTACCATCACGTTTTAAATATGTTCTCTCCCAGTGTAGGCATCTCTTTACAGACAACATGAATGAATGTGAGTCAGAGAATTTCTGACTCTAAAATAAGTGAAGATATTTTGACCAGGTCTAGTCAAAACTGCCAATCTAAATTAGTTCAGGAGGTTTGCTTTATAAATATTTTATGAAATTATATCTGATGAAGAAAAAGAAGTAAGATAAGGAAATGGTTAATCTTGTGTGATAATCATCCTCATTCTTAGACACATATTTGGAAATTCATAAGGGTTCCAAGATTCTTTCTGTCATCAGCGAGAGCCCTATGAACAATTAGCTGTTGGCTGTAAACAGAGCACTGGGTACCAGAATTCAAGTGCATTCTATTTCTAAGATTTGTGTTAATTTTGTGCTATCTAATGGCAATTCACCACAGGGACCTATTACTGTAGACAGAACAAATAGTCCCTAGAATGCTCAGGTCCTACTCTCCAAACCAGATTAGATTTTGCAGTATGCATGACAAGGGAAAGAGTGCCACAGCTGAAGGAGTAGAAAGCAGCCGGTTGGCTGGCTTTTCAATCAGCAGGTTATTCTACAAAGGTCTGTGTGGTTCCAGAGTAATCATAATATGAATGAGTCAGAAAAGTCAAAGCAGAGGAATTGGGTGAAACAGACTTGACAGCCCACTCCTGGCTTTAAAGATGAAAAAGGTTACTAGTCAAGGAATGTAATAGCTTTTAGGTTCTAGGAAAAGCAAAAACAGAAAGGCCATCTTAACAAGCACCATGCAGGAGTGTAGCCCTGTCAGCTCCTTGTGTTTTAGTTAAATGAAACACACATTAGAGTTGTAACTTATGGGACTTTTAAGATAAATCAATATTATTTTTATGTCACCCACCTTGTGGTAATTTGTTATAGGTGATATACTGACGGATCTACTCTGATGCCTAAAGTGAAGCAGTGGAAGATTAGAGTGTAAACACTTCACCATGAAAACAAATTATTTAAATATTTAACATTCTTAATGTTTGTAGGCAGGTTTGATGGCTTCTGGACAATTGATTCCTTCCTAAGAAGATTAGAAAGACTTAAATTTTAAATGGATTTGAAACTGCACTAATTCACAAGTGATTAGTGAAGTTTCTTGGTAACAAAATTAATTAGTTTGTCAGTGTCTGCAATAAAAGTCAAATGCAGCTTGATGGACATTAGAGACATAAGCATAGCCCTTGGTCCTCTATTGTGGGTCTCCCTGATCTCATGTTGGCAGTAGGAGCAGAGATGTGGAGTTGAGGATTCAGAAGCCCTGTGAGTACATAGCTGAATGACCACACCGTGACCGCTGGTCAATAGGCAGAGCAACTTTCCTTAAGGCGATTCAAGGCTTATACAGTTTTAGGGGACTGAGGGCAGGGGCATCCAGGATTGCGAAAGGTCTTTGCCTAAGAACTTAAGGTACCTGGAACGTCTCATTAGCCTGAGAAAACATTTGAGGAATCTTAGGCGCTGGCTGAACAGGTTTTGTCAAGAGAAAGGATATTGATTGTATAAATTAATTGAGGCTACATGACTTTCCTCAGGTAGAGGCAAGTATGGGGGCTTAGAATACCCCAACCAAGATCACAGAAGGCAATACTCTGTTCATAAAGGGAGTCCTTCGTTATGCACAGAGCCCCGAAAGGCTATCCAGGCAATGGTTGACTTCAACCTTAATTAGCAGTTTTCTCATACTCCTTTGATCACGGAACTTAGCCTCAGTTCCTTTAAGCAGCAACCAGAGCAAGAACACACTTTACAGTTTAGCTGATCTTCATCTCTTAGGAAACTCCAGGACTCACTTATGACGCTAGGATGTGCAGATGCATAGAGAATTCTGTTACTAATTTCTACGGGTCCCCAAGTGTTCATAAGTTCTGTTTGCCTATTAGCAAAGAACAAAAGCTTCTCCTTTACATCCTATGCAGTGCCCCTGGCTTTCCTTCACATTTTATCCAAAGTAAAGGTAGAAGCAAGCTTATACTGAGAGCACATTTGTGTTTTTAGAGAGCCGTGAGCTATTTCTGTTTTCATTAACTAAAAATTGTACCTACAGGATAAAAACACACATCTTGAATGGATGAAAGAGAATCTGACTAATTCAATTAGAAATTGAGGCCTGCAAACAATGCACAGCTCTAAGAAGGTGTATTTGTTATAGGATTTTTGGTCTCACTCTGAACCCTGAGATTGTGTTATTTACTGAACAGTCCTGTTTCTAGTTATGGTGCTGTTCAGCCTTTAGCACATACTTTTAACCCTCCTGTCTGGAATACAAACATACCCTTAGTACACACCACCTTTAACTCCAAACAATGAAGGTAAAGTTAATTTGTAGAAGAAAATGCCAGTGTTTGAGAGTGATGTCTAATTGTGTGGCAGGCGAGATGATGGGTCAGAAAAAGATTTGACATCATAGGAAATACCCAACTTTTGAAAGGAGAGGAAAGGGAAGCTGCTTAAGAGAGAGCAGTACAGAGAGAAAAGAAAGAGGCAGTTTGTAGTGGCTATTCCTGGTTGTCAACTTGACTATATGTGGAATGAACTATGATCCAAATCTGGAGGCTCAGAGATATAAGTCTCTGACCTGGACTTAGCATGGAGATCTTGAAGCATGAATTCCAGTTCAAGATCATCTGGGATTAAAGGTGTGGAGACATACACCTTTAATCCCAGATTATGGCTATGGATTCTAGTTCAAGAACATCTGGGATTAAAGGCATGGATACACACACCTTTAATCTGGGCTACACCTTCTACTGGAGACATATATAAGGACATTGAAAGAAGGAAGACTCATTCTTCCTTGCCGGCTTGCCTCGTGGTACTGAGCAACTGCAAGATCCTTGGACTTCCATCCACAGCTGCTGCTGACTACTGTTGGGGAGTTGGACTACAGACTGTAAGTCATCAACAAATTCCCTAACTACATAGAGACTTCCCATATGTTCTGTGACTCTAGAGAACCCAGACTAATACAGTTTGATTGGGAGAGTTTTGCAGAGACCTGCTGAAGAGAGAACAAGCTAGACACAAGTAAAGACAGAACAAGCCAGAGAATGAGAAGGAGCCAGAAGATGAAATCAGATTACTAGAGTTACTTTCAGGTCAGGCAGAGCAATTCAGCAGAAACCAAGAGAGAAGCAAAATTGAATCAGTCAGCTTGGAGAGGAGTTTGAGCCAGAACGCCAGAATTGAATCACCAGCCAGAGGTTAGAAATTACTAGAAAGGGGTGAATTTATTCAGTAGTAAGTCTCAGATGCTGAAAACTTTCGAAACCTAGAGTAGATTATACGGAGGATAAAAGCTTCCAGGACTAGGCCTTGGTTAACAGACTGAGCCAGTAAGCCTCTGAAATGACAATTATATCAGGTTACTTTGGGGAACCAATTTGTTGTTGTTGTTGTGTTGTTTTGTTTTGTTTTGTTTTAAGCAAAGCCTCAAATATTCAATTTGTCAAATGAAGAGACTCAGGTTGCAGAACAATGTGAAATCCTGCTAGCTCAGAGAGGCATAGAAATCACCCAGCTGAACTTCCTACTCCTCTGATGTCCTAGAAGGAAAAAGCTCCTTCTCCACACTGTCTCAAATACACTTCAACTCAAAGATCCTCTATGCTCTTTCCTGGGTTTAGTTATGTTTACTTCCAGTTAACAACAAATTGCTTGCTCTACCTCTTGACCTATCATTGATCTTATTTGCACTTGTTAACTAAAATCTCTTATGTTAAAGGTGTGTGCCATGATCTAAATAAACAAGTTATTACATTGGTACCTAAAATGTAAGATTAAAAGAGATGACTATAAACGTTGGTAGATAATTATTTTTTCCAATGAAGCTAAAAGAAATTGTCTTATCCTCCAACAGAGGCAATTAGGACTAACTGAAGAATTATTTAGTCCCAAACTAGGAACGCTGTCTTCCAATCAGCCCAATGGATAGGTGTTACCTAGAACAGTGATTCTCAACCTTTCTAGTGCTGCGATCAATCCTTTAATACTGTTCTTCATGTTGTGGTGACCCCAACCGTAAAAATCATTCCACTGCTACTTCATAACTGTATTTTTGCTACTATTAGGAATTGCAATGTACATTTCTGATATACGGGATACCTGATATGCAACCCCTGTGGAAGGGTCATTTAATCCCCCAAAGTGGTCTATACCCACAGGCTGATAACATATGGCCTAGGAGGTCAATGTTACAGGCCACAAAAATACTGAAGAAACACAGAGCTGTGGTTACTCATGCAAGACCTGCACAATACTGAGCCTGCAAGACTACTTTTAATAAGGAGCTCATGAGAATTCATACCTAGATGAGGAGCCACTGACAATAAATTGTTGCTGGAGCAAGCCAGTCATTTTTCTTCAGTAGTTTAGCTCAAAAGGCAGCCTCAATTAAACTCAGTGAGTCATTAAAAAGAAGAAAAAGATAACTTCTTCCTTGTGTCTCCAACCCTCAATATCTCCAGGGTTACTTTGTGTCCCAGACTCTTAAGATCTCCATTTTTACTTTCTGGAAAGTAAGGGCTGCTTTTGTGTTCAGACTCAGAATCTATAACTGTTACTTGCTGTCAGGGACCCTGGCTGCTAGCTTCGACTTTCACTGCAGGAACTGATAATCCTTCACACATTTATTGTATTCAGCAGAGGGTGAGGAGTTCCCTAGTCTCTGAAGGAGGTGCCTGCTAACCAGCAGAGTCAGGCTCTCAACATCCAGGAGGAAACTGTAATTGTTAGCTTTTATACACAGTGGTCAGTTGCTTCTAAGCAGTAAAACTTGCACACAATGTCAACATTCTCCCTTGGACCAGAGTAAGGCTTTGCTATCCATCTGAACCTCACTCCAGGGGGAAGACTTTGTGGTTGCTATGCGTCTGAGGAATTGGCCCCTGACATGGACACAACAATGTCAACAATACACATTCTCTCAGAGCTTCTGTGGCTCCCCACACTCCTTTTTAGCATGCAGAGAGAGAGCGAGAGGAAATATTGGTAAAATGATTTTACCCCACATAGCAGGGGAGACCTAAAGCTATCTGCTAATAGTATGGGTGAACACCATGACTGATTTGGTTGAAACCTTCCATTGCCAAACAGAAAGGGTGCAGGAGATGATAAAAGGCCGTCTTAAATGAAGTTTTGCTTAAACTCAAAATACTAGAAGCATAGAGGCATGGACCCGCCCTCAAAAAAAGTCACTGCAGGAGTGTCTTAAGCCCCAGGAATATATTTTAACCTCCACTGAAGGTGGCAACCCCTTTTGCAAGTCAGAGAGAACAAACACCCTACTCAAAATTCATCTCACTAATTGATGTAAGAGGTTCAAATTCTCTGAACAAAGTCCTTTCCTGCAAATTTGGTGTGGCTACGGGGTATTTCTGGATCACAGGCACTGAGTCCTTTTGAGGCTTTGCTGCAGGCATTTCCTAGGGAGAGTATCCAACCGATGTTCCCCCATGAATTGCCAGCAAATTCTCTGAGATTTAGAAAATGGAGCCTTTGATGGAAGAGAAGTATGAGGTATTCCCCATTCTAGTCTGAAGATCTAGTACACCATAAAAGTCCATAAGAAGACCTTCCCTTTTTTAAAACCCCGGTTGGATGGGGTTTTATCTTATTCTTTCCCTCTACCCTTATATCTAGCAAGGTAGCTGGTGTAAACGTCTGGCTAGAGGGAAGAAAATCACCTGGAACTGTACGAAGGGGGATGTTTACCAGGAATGCTCTTTCATCTTGGCCTGAGCCTAGATAAGAGCATTTGTTTCAATGTCTTGGACAAATAACCATGTTAGGAATCAAAAGTGTCAGATCCCTGCCTGCATTAGTATCCATGACAAATGCCTTTAACCAGAAAGTGTTAACAGATTTATGCTCCAATACCAGTACAGGAATAACCAAGTGTGAGATGCATAAACTTTATCATAATGAGTAAATTTTAAAGTCAATTTGTCCTGAGAATTGTGTGCCCTGCATTTGTGAGATAGTAATGAGATGATTCCCTGCTTGATGAACCCAACTTCTGAGTGTGACCTAGCAGGCCCACCCATTCCACAAACTATTATAATCTCATGAGCCAGATTGAGCGAAACATAGTGGATCCAAAAAAGGATCATAAAACTCATCTTCCTTTTGAAACTCAGGTGACTTTAGAAGCATCTGTGGCACATACAGACCTCTCTTTGAGAGTCCACATTTATCCTTCGATGAGGTGTTTGCAGGTTCTAGACAGATCACTTGTATCCTTACTATACCAGAAGGCCACAATTATCCAATAGACCCATTTCATCAACCCTGTAAATATTCCAGACTTGGTACAGAGAAACAATAGATCAAAAGAGTTGTAGTTTCTTTATGATAAAAAAAAAAGTAGGAGGAATCAGTACAAACCTAGAAATTGCACAGAAATTAGAATGTGACAATTCAGAATAGAAACATTCATTAGAAAAGATCTTCCTATCTGGGATAGAACATTAGAACATAAACTCAGTCTATTATTTCAGGTAGAGGGGAAAGGCTGGATTGTATTAAGAAAGGCAAATTCGAGCTGCCATATTGCCTGCAGCTTCCCGCCCAGCTGGTGGTGGGGAAGCCGGAGGGTCACCCAGCGTGCCAGGTGCTCAGAACCATCCGGCGGCGGCGGCAGAACCAGGTACCCGACACAGCCCGAGCTTAAGACCTTCGGGGACTCAGGCCTGGAGTGGGAATTGGGCACAGAATAGCGGGTGCACTCTGCACTCGCGCGCGGGGCGGACCCCGAGCTCCCTGCAGGCAGCTGCCATATTGCCTGCAGCTTCCCGCCCAGCTGGCGGTGGGGAAGCCGGAGGGTCACCCAGCGTCCCAGGTGCTCAGAACCATCCGGCGGCGGCGGCAGAACCAGGTACCCGACACAGCCCGAGCTTAAGACCTTCGGGGACTCAGGCCTGGAGTGGGAATTGGGCACAGAATAGCGGGTGCACTCTGCACTCGCGCGCGGGGCGGACCCCGAGCTCCCTGCAGGCAGCTGCCATATTGTCTGCAGCTTCCCGTCCAGCTGGTGGTGAGGAGGCCAGAGTCAGCCAGTGTGCCAGGTACCCAGACCCAGCCGGAGGCCGAACCAGCCTCCCATCCAGCCAGTGGCAGGGAAGCTGGAAACCGGACCCAGCCAGCTTCCCAGCAGCTTGGGACCAGCAGGCAGAACCAGATAACTGAGATATCCCAACTTTAAGACCCCTGGGGAAACAGGATATCAGACAGCGAACCCTGAGCAGGAGCAGTGCAGAGCAGCCGCCCAACAGGCGGAACCAAATACCTGGGATATCCTGAGGTTAAGACCTCGGGGGACTCAGGCCACCTGTCAGCAATCTGTGAGCAAGAGCCCCGCAGCACAGTGATTCAGGTATCCCAGTCACTGGGAAATAGCCTTACAACCCCACAGGAGGGTCAAGCACCAGCTAGTATCTACTGGACCAACTAACACCAGAGTTAACCAGATGGCAAAAGGCAAACGTAAGATCGCTACTAACAAAAATCAAGGCAATATGGCGGCATCCGAACCCAGTTCCCCAACAGCAATAAATATTGGATACCCCGAAACACCAGAAAAACAAGACTCAGATCTAAAATCACTGGTCAGGATGCTGATAGAGGAACACTTAGATAAATCTCTTAAAGTAATACATGAGAAAATAGATCAAAAGCTAGAAGCCATTGCAAGACAAACACAATTAAATCCCAGATATCTCAACACACCAGAAAAACAAGACTCAGATCTAAAATCACTGGTAAAGATGCAGATTGAGGATCACTTAGATAAATTTCTTAAAGTAATAGAGGAGAAAATAGATCAAAAACTAGAAGCCCATACAAGGCAGACACAAAAATCACTTAAAGAAATCCAGGAGAATATAGAGCAAAAAGTGAATCCCAATAAGGGGGAGAAACAAAAATCACCCAAAGAAATACAAGAGAACATGGGTCAACGAGTAGAAGTCATAAAGGAGGAAACACAAAAATCCCTTAAAGAATTACAGGAAAACACAAACAAGCAACTGAAAGATCTGAGCAAAACCATACAAAATCTAAAAACAGAAGTAGAAACAACTAAGCAATCGCAAAGGGAGACAATGTTGGAAATAGAAAACCTTGGGAAGAAATCAGGAGTCATAGATGCAAATATCAACAATAGAATACAAGAGATAGAAGACAGAATCTCAGATGCTGAAGATACCATAGGAACCATGGATTCAACAATTAAAGAAAATGCAAAATGCAAAAAGCTGGTAACCCAAAACATTCAGGAAATCCAGGACACAATGAGAAGACCAAACCTAAGGATTATAGGGATAGATGAGAATGAAGATCTACAACTTAAAGGGCCAGCAAATATCTTCTACAAAATGATGGAAGAAAATTTCCCCAACCTAAAGAGAGAGATGCCCATGAATATACAAGAAGCCTATAGAACCCCAAATAGACTGGACCAGAACAGAAATACTTCCCGTCACATAATAGTCAAAACCCCAAATGTACTAAACAAAGAAAGAATATTAAAGGCAGTAAGAGAAAAAGGACAAGTAACATATAAAGGAAGACCTATCAGAATTACACCAGACTTCTCACCTGAGACCATGAAAGCTAGAAGATCCTGGGCAGACCTTATGCAGACCCTAAGAGAACACAAACTTCAGCCAAGACTACTATACCCAGCGAAACTCTCAATTGCCATAGATGGGGAAACCAAGATATTCCACGACAAAACCAAATTTGCAAGATACTTATCTACAAACCCAGCCCTACAAAGGATAATAGGGGAAAAATACCAACACAAGGGGGGAAACAACACCCCAGAAGAAACAAGATAGAAACCCCATCTCATCCAACCCAAAAGAAGAGAACCACTCAAATACAAATAATAATAACAATTCCCAAAATGTCAGGAAGTAATAATTACTATTCCTTAATATCTCTTAATATCAATGGACTCAATTCCCCAATCAAAAGACACAGACTAACAGACTGGATACGGAAACAGGACCCTACATTTTGCTGCATACAGGAAACACATCTCAGTGTCAAAGACAAACACCTCCTTAGAGTAAAAGGCTGGAAGACAGTTCTACAAGCAAATGGTCCCAGGAAACAAGCTGGAGTAGCCATTCTAATATCAGATAAAATCGACTTTCAACCTAAAGTCATCAAAAGAGACACAGAAGGTCACTTCCTGCTTGTCAAAGGGAAAATCCACCAAGAAGAATTCTCAATACTGAACATCTATGCACCAAATGCAAGGGCACCCTCATTCGTAAAAGAAACTTTACTAAAGCTTAAAGCACACATCGCACCTAACACAATGATTGTAGGTGACTTCAACACTCCACTCTCCTCAATGGACCGATCAGGAAAGCAGAAACTAAACAGGGACACAGTGAAACTAATTGAAGCTTTGGACCAATTGGATTTAACAGATATATATAGAACATTCCATCCTAAAACAAAAGAGTATACCTTTTTCTCAGCACCGCACGGTACCTTCTCAAAAATTGATCATATAATTGGTCACAAGACAGACCTCAACAAATACAAGAAGACCGAACTAATCCCATGTCTCCTATCGGATCACTATGGAGTAAAAGTGGTCTTCAATAGCAAGAAGAACTACAGAAAGCCCACATACACATGGAAACTGAACAATACTCTACTCAATGACACCCTGGTCAAGGAAGAAATAAAGAAAGAAATCAAAGACTTTTTAGACTTCAATGAAAATGAAGGTACGACCTACCCAAATCTCTGGGATACAATGAAAGCAGTGCTAAGAGGAAAACTCATAGCCCTGAGTGCCTCCAAAAAGAAACTGGAAAGAGCATACACTAACAACTTAACAGCACACCTGAAGGCGCTGGAACAAAAAGAAGCTAACTCACCCAGGAGGAGTAGAAGAGAGGAAATCATCAAACTAAGGGCTGAAATCAATCAAGCAGAAACAAAGAGAACCATACAAAGAATCAACAAAACCAAGAGCTGGTTCTTCGAGAAAATCAACAAGATAGATAAGCCCTTAGCTAGACTAACCAAAGGGCACAGAGATAGTATCCAAATTAACAAAATTAAAAATGAAAAGGGGGATATAACAACAGAAACAGAGGAAATTCAAAAGATCATCAGATCCTACTACAAAGGCCTATACTCAAAACAACTGGACAATCTGGAGGAAATGGACAATTTCCTAGACAGATACCAAATACCAAAATTAAATCAGCATCAAGTAGACCAGCTAAACAGTCCCATAACCCTTAAAGAAATAGAAGGGGTTATAGAAAGCCTCCCAACCAAAAAAAGTACGGGACCAGATGGTTTTAGTGCAGAATTCTACCAGACCTTCAAAGAAGACTTAACACCAATACTCTTCAAACTATTCCACAAAATAGAGACAGAAGGGACACTGCCCAACTCATTCTTCGAAACCACAATTACGCTGATACCTAAACCACAAAAAGATCCAACAAAAAAAGAGAACTACAGGCCAATTTCTCTTATGAATATAGATGCAAAAATACTAAATAAAATCCTTGCCAACCGAATCCAAGAGCATATCAAAACGATCATTCACCATGATCAAGTAGGCTTCATTCCAGGAATGCAGGGATGGTTCAATATACGGAAATCCATCAATGTAATCCACTACATAAACAAACTAAAAGAAAAAAACCACATGGTCATCTCATTAGATGCTGAAAAAGCATTTGACAAAATTCAGCATCCTTTCATGCTAAAAGTCTTGGAAAGAGCAGGAATTCAAGGCCCATACCTAAACATAGTAAAAGCAATCTACAGCAAACCAGTAGCCAACATCAAAATAAATGGAGAGAAACTTGAAGCAATTCCACTAAAATCAGGGACTAGACAAGGCTGTCCTCTCTCTCCATATCTTTTCAATATAGTACTTGAAGTTCTAGCGAGAGCAATCAGACAACATAAGGAAGTCAAAGGGATACAAATTGGAAAGGAAGAAGTCAAAGTATCATTATTTGCAGATGATATGATAGTCTACTTAAGCGATCCAAAAAACTCCACCAGAGAACTTCTACAGCTGATAAACAACTTCAGCAACGTGGCTGGTTATAAAATTAACTCAAGCAAATCAGTAGCCTTCTTGTACTCAAAGGACAAGCAGGCTGAGAAAGAAGTTAGGGAAATAACACCCTTCACAATAGCCACAAACAACATAAAGTACCTTGGCGTAACTCTAACCAAACAAGTGAAAGATCTGTATGACAGGAACTTCAAGTCCCTGAAGAAAGAAATCGAAGAAGACCTCAGGAGATGGAAAAATATTTCTTGCTCCTGGATTGGCAGGATCAATATAGTAAAAATGGCCATCTTGCCAAAAGCAATCTACAGATTCAATGCAATCCCCATCAAAATCCCAAATCAATTCTTCATAGATCTAGAAAGAGCAATTCTCAAATTCATCTGGAACAACAAAAAACCCAGGATAGCTAAAACTATTCTCAACAATAAAAGGACTTCTGGGGGAATCAATATCCCTGACCTCAAGCAGTACTACAGAGCAATTGTGTTAAAAACTGCATGGTATTGGTACAGCAACAGGCAGGTAGATCAATGGAATAGGATTGAAGACCCAGAAATTAACCCACAGACTTATGGTCACTTGATCTTTGATAAAGGAGCCACAACCATCCGGTGGAAAAAAGATAGCCTTTTCAACAAATGGTGCTGGTTCAACTGGAGGTCAACATGCAGAAGAATGCGAATTGACCCACTCTTATCTCCTTGTACTAAGATCAACTCCAAGTGGATCAAGGACCTCCACATAAAACCAGACACACTGAAACTATTAGAAAAGAAACTTGGGAAGACCCTGGAGGACTTGGGCACAGGGGAAAAGTTCCTGAACAGAACACCAATAGCTTATGCTCTAAGATCAAGAATCGACAAATGGGACCTCATAAAATTACAAAGTTTCTGCAAAGCAAAGGACACTGTCAGAAGGACAAAACGGCAACCAACAAAGTGGGAAAAGATCTTCACCAACCCCACATCCGACAGAGGGCTAATATCCAATATATACAAAGAACTCAAGAAGTTAGACCGCAAAGAACCAAATAACCCTATCAAAAAATGGGGCACAGAGCTAAACAAAGAATTCTCACCAGAAGAAATTCGGATGGCCGAGAAACACCTTAAAAGATGTTCAACATCATTAGTCATCAGGGAAATGCAAATCAAAACAACCCTGAGATTCCACCTCACACCAGTCAGAATGGCTAAGATTAAAAACTCAAGAGACAACAAGTGCTGGCGAGGATGTGGAGAAAGAGGAACACTCCTCCACTGTTGGTGGGATTGCAAAATGGTAAAACCGCTCTGGAAATCAGTTTGGCGGTTCCTCAGAAAATTGGGCATGGCACTTCCAGAGGACCCTGGCATACCACTCCTGGGCATATACCCAGAGGATTCCCCTGCATGCAATAAGGACACATGCTCCACTATGTTTATAGCAGCCTTGTTTATAATAGCCAGAAATTGGAAGCAGCCCAAATATCCCTCAAAGGAGGAATGGATACAGAAAATGTGGTATATTTATACAATGGAATACTACACAGCAATTAAAAATAATGAATTCATGCAATTTGTAGGTAAATGGTTAGACCTGGAAAATATCATCCTGAGTGAATTAACCCAATCACAAAAGAATGCACCTGAAATGCAATCACTGATAAGTGGATATCAATGAGCCCAGAAGCCCTAAATACTCAAGACACAAATAGCAAGTCAAATGATTCCCAAGAAGAAGAAAGGAGAGGACCCTGGGCCTGTAAAGATTGCTTCCAGTTTAGTAAAGAAACCGAGGGGGGAGGGGGAATTAATGGGGAACAGATGGGGGGGAGAGGAACTATGGGAACTACGGTGGGTGGGAACTGGGAAAGGGGAAAGCCTTTGGAATGTAAACATAGAATATAGAAAATAAAATTAAAAAAAAAAAAAAAAAAAAAAAAAAAAGAAAATATGAAAAAAAAAAAAAAAAAAAAAAAAAAAGAAAGGCAAATTCATGGCTAGAGGAATGGGTAAGGAAATGGATTTTCCAGGAATCTGCCTCTACAACTATTTGAGAAAGAAGCTGCATTTGGGACCAAGAATATCTATTAGACATCATAATTTGTATGGAACTTAAGATATCCATGGGCCGAGCATCCCATCCAGCCGGTAGCGGAACAGCCAGACCTAGCCAACCTGTCAGGTGCTGAGACCCTGCCGGCAGAACCAGGTACCAGAGACAGCCCGAGTTTAAGACCTCCGGGGACGCAGGTCTGGGGCAGGAACTGCGCACAGCCTAGCGGTTTGGAGTTCAGCGGCCGTGCCTGAGCTCTGCGCTCGCAGGCCAGACCCCCGAACCCCCTGCAGGCGGCGCCATCTTGTCTGCAGCATCCCATCCAGCCGGTAGCGGATCAGCCAGACCTAGCCAACCTGTCAGGTGCTGAGACCCTGCCGGCGAGTTTAAGACCTCCGGGGACTCAGGTCTGGGGCAGGAACTGCGCACAGCCTAGCGGTTTGGAGTTCAGCGGCCGTGCCTGAGCTCTGCGCTCGCAGGCCAGACCCCCGAACCCCCTGCAGGCAGCGCCATCTTGTCTGCAGCATCCCATCCAGCAGGTAGCAGGTCAGCCATACGTAGCCAGCCTGCCAGGTGCTGAGACCCTGCTGGCGGAACCAGGTACCAGAGACAGCCCGAGTTTAAGACCTCCGGGGACTCAGGTCGGGGGCAGGAACTGCGCACAGCCTAGCGGTTTGGAATACAGCGGCCGTGCCTGCGCTCTGTGCTCGCAGGCCAGACCCCCAAACCCCCTGCAGGCAGCGCCATCTTGTCTGCAGCATCCCATCCAGCCGGTAGCAGGTCAGCCAGACCTAGCCAGCTTGCCAGGTGCTCAGACCCTGCCCACAGAACCAGGATAAGCAACAATTCTTGTTTATTAAGAAGAGTGAGGACCAGCTATAGCGGCAGGCCTCCATATTGCAACCAGGACACAGCTGGAAAGGTGCAGATAGAGACTCCGCCTGGGGCTAGAGCAGGGAGAGCTGCTAAGCTCTCGCCCACAGGCGGGCCCAGGCGCCTAGGATCTGCAGCACGTCCCTGCGAGCTTAGGCCGTGCACCGAGGCAACCGGCACCACCCAGCTCCCCAGGAGCCCGGACCAGCGATAGCGGCAGGCCTCCATACTGCAACCAGAACACAGCTGGAAAGGAACAGGTAGACAGATTCCATCAGGGGCTACCACGTGGGGGGATCTGCTAGGCTCTCGCTACTAGGCAGGCCCAGCAGCACCTGCCGAGGCTCGGCTGCACTCCCCCACACTTCCCGGAGACCTCAGGCCGTGCACAAAGTCAGTGGGTGGCAGCCAGCTCGTGATCCCGTTGAGCAGCAATCACGCATAACCACCAGTAGAGAAACAACAGGTAAGCCCAGCCTCATAGGAGATTCAAACACCAGCCAGTGACAACAAGGTCAACTAACACCAGAAATAACCAGATGGCAAAAGGTAAACGAAGGAATGTCACTAACAGAAATCAAGACAACATGACAGCATCTGAACCCAGTTCGCCAACAACAGGAAGCCCTGGATACCCCAAAACACCAGAAAAACAAGACTTGGATATAAAATCACTGGTCAGGATGCTGGTAGCTGAACACATAGAAAAATCTCGTAAAGAAATAGAAGAGAAAATGGATCAAAAGTTAGAAGCCTTTACAAGGCAAATACAAAAATCACTTCAAGAAATGCAGGAGAAGATGGATCAAAAAGAAGAAGACAATAAGGAGGAAAGACAAAAATCACTTAAAGAAATACAGAAGAACGTGGGCCAACAAGTAGAAGCTATGAAAGAGGAAACACAAAAATCTATCAAAGAAATACATGAAAACACAATCAAGCAAGCGAAAGATCTGAGCACATCCATCCAGGCACTAAAAACAGAAGTAGAAACAACTAAGAAATCGCAGAGGGAGACAACATTGGAGATAGAAAACCTTGGGAAGAAATCAGGAGCCATAGATGCAAATATCAACAATAGAATACAAGAGATAGAAGACAGAATATCAGAAGCCGAAGATACCATAGGAACCATTGATTCAACAGTCAAAGAAAATACTAAATGCAAAAAGGCTGTAACCCAAAACATCCAGGAAATCCAGGACACAATGAGAAGACCAAACCTAAGGATTATAGGTATAGACGAGAATGAAGATGTACAAGTTAAAGGGCCAGCAAATATCTTCTACAAAATTATGGAAGAAAACTTCCCCAACCTAAAGAGAGAGATGCCCATGAATATACAAGAAGCATACAGAACCCCAAACAGACTGGATCAGAACAGAAATACATCCCGTCACATAATAATCAAAACTCCAAATGTAATAAACAAAGAAAGAATACTAAAGGCAGCAAGAGAAAAAGGCCAAGTAACTTATAAAGGAAGACCTATCAGAATAACACCAGACTTCTCACCTGAGACCATGAAAGCTAGAAGATCCTGGGCAGATATCATGCAAACTCTAAGAGAACACAAACTTCAGCCAAAACTACTTTACCCAGCAAAGCTCTCAATCACCATAGATGGAGACATCAAGGTATTCCATGACAAAACCAAATTTGCACGATATCTTTCCACAAATCCAGCCCTACAAAGGATAATAGGGGGAAAACACCAAGACAAGGACGGAAACTACACCCGGGAAGAAGCAAGATAGAAACCTCCTCTCATCAAACCCAAAAGAAGGTAACCTCTCGAATATAAAAAATAAATAAAATAAATAAATACAATTTCAAAAATGTCTGGAGGAAATAATTACTATTCCTTAATATCTCTTAACATCAATGGACTCAATTCCCCAATAAAAAGACATAGATTAACAGACTGGATACGGAAACAGGACCCTACATTTTGCTGCATACAGGAAACACATCTCAGTGTCAAAGACAAACACTGCCTTAGAGTAAAAGGCTGGAAGACAATTTTACAAGCAAACGGTCTCAGGAAACAAGCTGGAGTAGCCATTCTAATATCAGATAAAATTGACTTCCAACCTAAAATCATCAAAAGAGACTCAGAAGGTCACTTCTTGCTGGCCAAAGGAAAAATCCACCAAGAAGAGCTCTCAATACTGAACATCTATGCTCCAAATGCAAGGGCAGCCTCATTCGTAAAAGAAACCTTACTAAAGCTTAAAGCACACATTACACCTAACACAATAATTGTGGGTGACTTCAACACTCCACTCTCCTCAATGGACCGATCAGGAAAGCAGAAACTAAACAGGGACACAGCAAAACTAATTGAAACTCTGGACCAATTGGATTTAACAGATATATATAGGACATTTCATCCTAAAGCTAAAGAATATACCTTTTTCTCAGCTCCACATGGGACCTTCTCCAAAATAGACCATATAATTGGTCACAAGACAGATGTCAACAAATACAAGAAGATCGAGCTAATCCCATGCCTTCTATCAGATCACCATGGAGTAAGAGTGGTCTTCAATAACAACAAAAACAACAGAAAGCCCACATACACATGGAAACTGAACAATACTCTACTCAATGACACCTTGGTCAAGGAAGAAATAAAAAAAGAAATCAAAGACTTTTTAGAATTCAATGAAAATGAAGGTACAACCTACCCAAATCTATGGGACACAATGAAAGCAGTGCTAAGAGGAAAACTCATAGCTCTAAGTGCATCCAAAAAGAAACTGGAGAGAGCATATACTAGCAGCTTAATGGCACACCTTAAAGCCCTGGAAGAAAAACAAGTTAATTCACCCAGGAGGAGTAGAAGACAAGAAATCATCAAACTCAGGGCTGAAATCAATCAAATAGAAACAAAGAGAACCATACAAAGAATCAACAAGACCAGGAGCTGGTTCTTTGAGAAAATCAACAAGATAGATAAACCCTTAGCCAGACTAACCAAAGGACACAGAGACAGTATACAAATTAACAAAATTAGAAATGAAAAGGGAGACATAACAACAGAAACTGAGGAAATTCAAAACATCATCAGATCCTACTACAAAGGTCTATACTCAAAATAACTGGAGAACCTGGAGGAAATGGACAATTTCCTAGACAGATATCAAATACCAAAATTAAATCAGCATCAAGTAGATCAGCTAAATAGTCCCATAACCCCTAAAGAAATAGAAGGGGTTATAGAAAGCCTCCCAACCAAAAAAAGTACGGGACCAGATGGTTTTAGTGCAGAATTCTACCAGACCTTCAAAGAAGACTTAACACCAATACTCTCCAAACTATTCCACAAAATAGAGACAGAAGGGACACTGCCCAACTCATTCTTCGAAGCCACAATTACGCTAATACCTAAACCACAAAAAGATCCAACAAAGAAAGAGAACTACAGGCCAATTTCTCTTATGAATATCGATGCAAAAATACTAAATAAAATTCTTGCTAACCGAATCCAAGAGCACATCAAAACGATCATCCACCATGATCAAGTAGGCTTCATCCCAGGGATGCAGGGATGGTTCAATATACGGAAATCCATCAATGTAATCCACTACATAAACAAACTGAAAGAAAAAAACCACATGGTCATCTCATTAGATGCTGAAAAAGCATTCGACAAAATTCAGCATCCTTTCATGCTAAAAGTCTTGGAAAGAGCAGGAATTCAAGGCCCATACCTAAACATAGTAAAAGCAATCTACAGCAAACCAGTAGCCAACATCAAAATAAATGGAGAGAAACTTGAAGCATTCCCACTAAAATCAGGGACTAGACAAGGCTGCCCTCTCTCTCCATATCTTTTCAATATAGTACTTGAAGTTCTAGCAAGAGCAATTAGACAACATAAGGAAGTCAAAGGGATACAAATTGGAAAGGAAGAAGTGAAACTATCATTATTTGCAGACGATATGATAGTTTACCTAAGCGACCCAAAAAACTCCACCAGAGAACTTCTACAGCTGATAAACAACTTCAGCAAAGTGGCAGGTTATAAAATTAACTCAAGCAAGTCAGTGGCCTTCTTGTACTCAAAGGACAAGCAGGCTGAGAAAGAAATTAGGGAAATAACACCCTTCACAATAGCCACAAACAACATAAAGTATCTTGGCGTAACTCTAACCAAACAAGTGAAAGATCTGTACAACAGGAACTTCAAGTCCTTGAAGAAAGAAATCGAAGAAGACCTCAGAAGATGGAAAAATATTTCTTGCTCCTGGATTGGCAGGATCAATATAGTAAAAATGGCCATCTTGCCAAAAGCAATATACAGATTCAATGCGATCCCCATCAAAATCCCAACTCAATTCTTCATAGATCTAGAAAGAGCAATTCTCAAATTCATCTGGAGCAACAAAAAACCCAGGATAGCTAAAACTATTCTCAACAATAAAAGGACTTCTGGGGGAATCAATATTCCTGACCTCAAGCAGTACTACAGAGCAATTGTGTTAAAAACTGCATGGTATTGGTATAGCAACAGGCAAGCAGATCAATGGAATAGGATTGAAGACCCAGAGGTTAACCCACAGACTTATGGCCACTTGATCTTTGATAAAGGAGCCACAACCATCCGGTGGAATAAAGATAGCCTTTTTAACAAATGGTGCTGGTTCAACTGGAAGTCAACATGCAGAAGAATGCGAATTGATCCAATCTTATCTCTTTGCACTAAGATCAACTCCAAGTGGATCAAGGACCTCCACATAAAACCAGACACACTGAAACTATTAGAAAAGAAACTTGGGAAGACCCTGGAGGACTTGGGCACAGGGGAAAAGTTCCTGAACAGAACACCAATAGCTTATGCTCTAAGATCAAGAATCGACAAATGGGACCTCATAAAATTACAAAGTTTCTGCAAAGCAAAGGACACTGTCCGAAGGACAAAACGGCAACCAACAAAGTGGGAAAAGATCTTCACCAACTCCACATCCGACAGAGGGCTAATATCCAATATATACAAAGAACTCAAGAAGTTAGACCCCAAAGAACCAAATAACCCTATCAAAAAATGGGGTACAGAGCTAAACAAAGAATTTTCACCAGAAGAAATTCGGATGGCCGAGAAACACCTTAAAAGATGCTCAACATCATTAGTCATCAGGGAAATGCAAATCAAAACAACCCTGAGATTCCACCTCACACCAGTCAGAATGGCTAAGATTAAAAACTCAAGAGACAACAAGTGCTGGCGAGGATGTGGAGAAAGAGGAACACTCCTCCACTGTTGGTGGGATTGCAAAATGGTAAAACCGCTCTGGAAATCAGTTTGGCGTTTCCTCAGAAAATTGGGCATGTTACTTCCAGAGGACCCTGGCATACCACTCCTGGGCATATACCCAGAGGATGCCCCTGCATGCAATAAGGACACATGCTCCACTATGTTTATAGCAGCCTTGTTTATAATAGCCAGAAATTGGAAGCAGCCCAAATATCCCTCAAAGGAGGAATGGATACAGAAAATGTGGTATATTTATACAATGGAATACTACACAGCAATTAAAAATAATGAATTCATGCAATTTGTAGGTAAATGGTTAGACCTGGAAAATATCATCCTGAGTGAATTAACCCAATCACAAAAGAATGCACCTGAAATGCAATCACTGATAAGTGGATATTAATGAGCCCAGAAGCCCTAAATACTCAAGACACAAATAGCAAGTCAAATGATTCCCAAGAAGAAGAAAGGAGAGGACCCTGGGCCTGTAAAGATTGCTTCCAGTTTAGTAAAGAAACCGAGGGGGGAGGGGGAATTATTGGGGAACAGATGGGGGGGGAGAGGAACTATGGGAACTATGGTGGGTGGGAACTGGGAAAGGGGAAAGCCTTTGGAATGTAAACATAGAATATAGAAAATAAAATTAAAAAAAAAAAAGATATCCATGGGCCAATGATCCATCTTTCTGCATACCAAGACAAAGTAGATAAAGTTTAATCTGTCACATTTGCCTCTCATGGTATCTGTGGGTCTGTATTCCCCTCTCTTCAGGGCATAGCTGCTTGGCAGGTGAAATATGGGAAGTTTGACTACACTTATCCCATGGTGGCACTGGGTGGGTGCTGGGCTTCAGGGATTCACAGAGATGCCATTCCAAGGGTGGGAAAGCTCTGAAACAAGGGAGAGCTGGAGCGGGCTCTGGGGTCCCTGGACCTGCTACATGGCTGGGGCTGTGGGGTTCTCTGACTCTTGGATGCCTGGGCACCATTGAGAGTCACAGAAGAGCTGGAAATGGAATCAAGTGGAGGGGGTTGGGGGGTAAGGCATGGAAGGGAACTCCAGCTTGTCTCAGAGGTGATTGTCCTTAGCTTTGTGATGGCTTTGGTTGGGAGCACAGAGAGGTTTTCTATGGGAGAATTAATCTGCAGCTCTGTAAATGCCATCTCCATGGCTCCCCATGGTGGATCTTGATGAAAGAGACAGCCCATGGTTCTAATCTGTTTATTCTTCATGGTAGAAAATGGATGCATACCTCACCTCTTAAGGTGGACCTGAGATGAAATACCATTTGCAGATAGGAATGTCTGGGAAGGGACGCTTATTGGCTAAGCCGTACCCTGGGGCCTCTAGGTACCTCATTAGCATGGAGAACTCTGTTCTAGGCCTACATTACCACAGGTCACTTTTCCTTATATGGGGAGTTTGGCATGTGTTTTAGGCCATGAATCTAACAGGGAATGGAGCGTCACCTATGTCTCAGGTGTATGGCAGCAATTCTCCCAGTCTGCCTTACCAAGTTTCCTGGCATGGTATCCTTGATTCTTAATGTTTCCATGAGGTTGTGTTAATAAAAGACTTAGTGATTGATTTCTAAACTGGAGTCTTCAGATAGGAAGCTTTATGAGCTCTTATGTCAACCTAGTGGCCTTCTCCATGGAGTATAACTTGCAATGGACAGAGGAATTAGGGAATGACTATCCTAGTTGGTACTTATACCAATGTCTGAAAGGATTATTGCATGATTTTCTTGTCTTTTCTCCTTTAATAAGGGCAAAGCTCTCCAGCTGTTTGTTGATCAGGTTCTCACTGGGGGTTATAATTATTCTAATTGTTTCACTCCTTGTAGGTTATAGATTTTTCCTGACCCACATAACACACTGTCATTGAATAGCTCTTCAACAACCTGGGTCTACACAGTCAACTGATTTTTATTTTACCCCTCTGGATGAACTCTGAAGACCCACCCTAAAAGCATCCTCTCCTTAACTGATATTCTAAAATGCTACCCTTTTTCAGATGGAATTAGCTATAGTCTTCTTCTCCTCCATCCTCAATAGCAGTTATTCTCTGAGAGAGAGAAAGGAAGGAGAGTAACAGGAACTTGGGATAATCTAGAAAACAGCAACTCATCCTTTTAAGAAAGGCTGATATTTTTTCTTAGTACTGTCCTCCCTGCCACTACACACGCGCACACACACACACACACATACACACACACACACACACACACACACACACACACACATATATCAGGAGATTGTTGTGACTTTTAATAAATGACTATCAGGGCAAAAGTAAACTATCCAAGAAAGAATACCCAGGTAGGGCCAATCAGAAAACAGAGGAAGTAGGGGAAAGGGGCTGGTATTCCTAAGCCTATAAAGTCTTGCCTAGACTCTCATCTCCATTTGATGGGAGATTTTGATGGAAGTTGCTTGGCTGTTTAATAAAGTCAGAAAGTTTTCGTTTCTCTCTCTCTCTCTCTCTCTCTCTCTCTCTCTCTCTCTCTCTGTGTGTGTGTGTGTGTGTGTGTGTGTGTGTTTGTGTGTGTGTGTGTGTTTCTTTCTCTATATGCCTGATGTCTCTGTTTGTCAATCTACAAGTCTGTGTCCAGGACCCTCAGGATCTCTCATTAACTGTGGGAAGTTGATACTTTCCCTTTCAGCCTTTGCTCTGTAATATTAAAGACCACTCTGACCTTACTCTTAAGAAAGTGGGGACTGCTTTCTCCAGCACCCTCAGGATCTATAACTGTTATTCACTGCCAGGAACTCTCAGCTCCTGGCTGCCACTTTCAAGTCCCTGCTTCAGGTGTGTACACCTCTTACAGTCTAATCAATGGTCCCCTACTCTCCAGCTGTCACTTCACTTTTCTTTTTCATGGGTCTTCATTCCTGGACATACAACTCTTTGGTCTTCCCATGGACAGAACTTGGCAGAGCCCCTAGAGGACCGGGCCTTCCTCAAGATACCTGTGCCAGCATGAAGGTAGAAGAGGAGTTTGTTGTTGGAAAGAAGGGGTCCAGAGGAAATGGAGAGGATGAGAGAGAATAATGGAGATTGTGCTGGCCCTGGTCAGAAGGGGGAACTTAAATGGATCAATTGACATCAACAGATTGGCCTGAGGCCAAATCTATCTGGAATTTTCTAGATTGCTAACTGATGTACAAGAGTCCAATTTGCAGAGGGAGTTACTATCCCCAGGTAGGAAGGCCCAGGTTGTGTAAGAAAGGTAGCTGAACAGGAACCAAGATGCACACCAGAAAGCAGTGCTCTTCCATGGTCTCTGTTTCAGTTTCAGTCTCCAGGTTAACTTTAAGCTCAGGACCCGTGTATATTTATGAGAGAGAGCAAAGTGTTCATTGTATCTCACAGAAAGTATATAATGAGTAAGAATGATGTTTTTTAAATTAACTTGATATTGAAGAGCATATAAACAAATCAGCGTGCTTTTCTAATTTTTATCTGATTTTGTTAATGCATTCTAGTCACAGGCTATCTTTAAGCAGGTCACATTTAGCAGGATGAGTTTGCAAATGTCTTCAACTCTTGACTTTCTATTTCCTCATCTGCATTCTCTATCTATCCACATTACTTTCTTTTGTATCTCTTGGAAAGTTAGTGGCGAATGCTTGGAAAGTTAGTGGAAAATGCATGATTCACATTGTATATTTATTGGTATATTTAATGTATATTTAATGACAAAACAATGAATGAATAAACGAATGAATGAATAAATAAATGAATGGATAAAGGCAGAAAACTCCAACTTTTCCTGCTAAAACTGTTGCATGCAAAGCTATGTTTACACATAGCCATTTGCTCCATGTGTTTCCCATCAGATCTGTTGAGAAATTCTAAGCATCTACCCAGGACTTGACTTCTTTTCAACATGACTATAGTTACTGTTACATCAGCCATGAGACATTTCTCTGACAATCTACAAATAGATTTCCTTCTCCTTCTACATCAGTTACCCAACAACCTAATCTCAAACAGAATCTTTCCATGTAAAGGATGGTACAAGGTTCTCTGCTCTCCAATCCTTATTTCACTCAAAATACAGGAGTTCCATCTATTGGTCCACAGGTGCTCTGTGCTCTCACTTCCTGTTTTCCCTCTAGCCTCATTTTTAAACATTCGCACCCTCTTCTCTCTTCGGTTTTACTTTTAAGTAGCCTCCCCACTGAGCAATATTCTGTTTTATGTATTCCTATACAATGTTTATTATTGGTTGGTTTATTTCTGTCTCTTCCTGCTAGATTGAAACCTATTTGAAAACTTGGCTTGTTGATGCTTTCCAAGAGCCTGCATCATCTCTCATTCTCTGTAAATACTGGTAAATTAATATACACAAATATGTAATATAATATATAATATAGTATGTGCAATGTTATTGTTGTAGGTAATATTATCACATAGTTGTCATATACAATGGAGCCCTACAATAATGGCTTTCTTAAAGAAAATCAATGATAAAAAGTAAGTGTTGCAGTGTAGGATGACTTTTGACACCAACACTTCAGTCCCTGGAGGATAGAGATTGATTTTTTTTTCCTTCTTGGCATGTGAAAATCAAGGGGTCTGTTTTGATGCACATCCCTGAGGCTTCAGACTCAGCACAAATCAAGGAACTTTGGAGAGTCCAGCTAATGGGATCAAATCACTTATTGGTATCAAAGTCATCTCCAGGACTAGAAATAAACAAGGGGCTGGGAGACACCAAACTTTTGGCATTAGAAAAGAAATCTAATAAAGTGACTCCTGAAGTGTTCAGGGCAAAGTAAGAATCAGAATGGCTCTCACCTTTTTTTTCCAAGTAAAGACATATTTAATGTTTTTACTATGAGGACAGTTAGGGATGAAATGTGAAATTCCTAAGATGTTTTCTTTCTGGTGGCAGAAGGGTCACAGTGATGATCGCATGGTCTTTGTTCAAATTCTCTGTGTCCTTCAGGCTTCTTTGGGACCAATCAGTTTCCTCATTGGTCAAGGCAGGAGAAGGTATGTTCAAGGATAAAATTAAGTGATGCTCTTGCAGATTGTGGTTGTCATATAGAAAGTGCTCAGATGCAGCATATGCTATAATGGCTTGTGATTTACAAAGGCAAGGCTGGAAGGCATAAACAACCAACTCTAAGTTTAGTTGTCTCTAGCTCCAAGGAGACACTCACCAATGGAGTGGCGAGAGAAATGGTCTTCATAGTAAAAGATAGAGCACTGGATAAAAATAAAAACATGGCCCAGCCCACTGTTTTGCCTGCATTTCTGGAGCCCTGCTCTCAATAGGGATAGCCATGGCTACCAATATCTGGGATAAGCAGGTAGGACTCTGACCTAGGCCCTTTGCCTGCCAGGTCCCCTTAGGTACACCCAGCAATGGTGAACTGCACCCTGTCCCCTGCACTCCATTTCAGGGCCATAACATGACATGTATACCCAGAAGCCTGCTAGCATCTGGAATATCCAGACTAGATGCTTCACACCAATACCAAGCCTGCCAAGTCCCCCTGGGGCAAGCCCAGCAGAGGTGAGCTTCATGCAGTCCCCTAAGCTCCATTGTCCAGTACATGGCTTTGCCTGCATTCCCAGAGGACTGACAGCATCTGGGAAAACCAGATAGGACTCCACCACCACCCCCAGGCTCCTTGCCTGCCAGACCCTCTTAGGAGCACTCAGTAGCAGCAAAGTGAGCCTTGTTCTGTGAAGTCTACTTTCTGGCCCACAATTTTGCCTGCATTTCCCTGGGGACCAGTTGGCACAGGAACTATCAGTTAAAACTCTACCCCCTCATTCCCCTGTCTTCTAAGTCTCCCTAAAGCACATCAAAAACCCAACAGTGGTAAGCTGCACAAGCTCCCTTGCAATTCATTTCCCAACCCACAACTCTACCTGTATCCCCAGTGGCCACCGAGAATACGATCAGCATAAGAACACAATCAACAAGAGTCATGGCACTATGGTACCGCCATAGCACAGCCACTCTACTAAAACCAGTTCTATATATTCTAACACATCCGAAACACACACACACACACACACACACACACACACACACAATGGCCTTAAATCCAATCTTAAAAAGATGATAGAGCCCTTTTAAAAGGAAATGAATAAGTCCCTTAAATAAATAAAGGAAAATACAATCAAATAGGTTAAGTAAATAAATAAAACTGCTCAAAACCTGAAAGTGGAAGTAGAAGCAATAAAGAAAACATGAACTGAGAGAATCCTGGAGATGGAAAGCCTAGGGAAGAGAACAGAAAGAACATGTGCAAGTGTCACCAACAGAATACAAGACATGGAAGAGAGAAGGTCTGGCATAGAAGATACCATAGAAGAAACTGATACACCTGTCAAAGAAAATGTCAGACCTAAAAAGTTCCTGACATACAACATCCAGAAATATGCAGACACCATGAAAAGACCAAACCTAAAACTAATAGCAATAGAAGAAGGAGACGATTTTCAGCACCAAGGCCCAGAAAATGATTATTAAAAATCATAGAACAAAATTAACTCAGCCTAAAGAAAAAGATGCCTATAAACATATAAGAAGGGACTGGAGATATGGTTCAGCCTGTAAGAGCACTGACTCTTCTTCCAGAGGACCCAGGTTTAATTCCTGGAGAATGGGGGAAAGGGGCTTCGGGATCAGGTGTAGCAAGAGACAGAAGAGGCAGCCATATGGCTGTAAAAACGAATGGAAATCTGCAGACCTACATGGGGTTGTGAGGGCATCAGGAGGACCTCCCAGAGTCTTGGGATAGGGGAAGCTCCCAAGAATCAATGAGGGTGATAATAGCAGTGGGGATGTGGAACCTGAAAAAGACACCTCTTGTAGCCAGGTGGGAACCACCAGTAGAGCAATAGGGACACCAACCAACCCACAAACCTTTTGACCCAAAATTTATCCTGTCTACAAGGAGTGCAGGCATAGGGGATGGAGCAGAGACTGAAAAAGTAGCCAACCAACCAGTTGGCCCAACTTAAGACCATCCCAGGGGCAAGCACCAATCTCTAACACTATTAATGATACTCTGTTATGCTGGCAAATAGGATCCTAACAGCATCACTGTCCTCTGAGCCAGATTCTGACTCAGAGAAATGTAGATAAACACAGTCAAACATAACAGGGAGCTTGGTGACTCTTATGGAAGAGTTGGGGGGGAAGGATTGAGGGCCCCAAAACGGATAGGAACTCCACAGAAAGACAGAGTCAATTAACCTGGATCCTTGGGGGCTCTCAGAACTGAACCACTGGCCACAGAAAACACAGGCTGATATGAGGTCCCCAGATATGTATATGTAACAGATATGCAGCTTGGTCTTCATGTGGCTCCTGAACCACTGGAACAGAGGCTATGCCTAAAGCTGTTGCCTGTCTGTGGAATACATTTTTCTAGCTGGGGTGCCTTATCTGGTCTCAGTGGGAGAGGATTCACCTAGCCCCACAGAGACTTGATGTGTCAGGGTCAGGGATACCCAGAGGCACATCACCCTCTCAGAGGTGAAGGGTAGAAAAGAAGGGGGTAGAGATGGTGGAAGAGGGAGTCCAGGAGAGGAGACATCAGTTGGGATATAAACTTAATTAGTTAATTAATTAATCCTTTGGTCTCTACTCTATCCCCCAATTAATTAATTAATTAAAAATGTACAAGAAGCTGACAGACAGAACATGAAATATATTGGACCAGAAAAGAAAATTCTCCTGCCTCATAATAACCAAAACATTAAATCTACTGAACAAAGGAAGAATATTAAAAGCTGTAAGGGAAAAGGCCAAGTAACATATAAAAGCAGACCTATCAGATTTACACCTAACTTTTTAACAGAGACTCTAAAAGCCAGAAAGTCCTTGACAGATTCCTGCAGTCTCTAAGAGAACACAGATGCCAGCCCAGATTACTATACTCAGTAAATCTCAATCACCATAGCTGGAAAAACAAAACAGGATATTCCAAGACAAAATCAAATTTAAACATTTTCTAGTCACAAACCCAGTCCTACAGAAGATACCAGAAGGAAAACTCCAATCCAAGGAGGCTAATTACACCTAAGAAAATACAGGAAATAAATAACTCCACACCAACAAATCCAAAAAGAAGGGAAGAGCACACCCAAACATATACACACTTCTACCACTAACATTAAAATAACAGGAATTAACAATCATTGGCCATTAATATCACTCAATATCAATTGACTCAATTCTCCAATTTAAAAAAAAACACAGACTATGAGAATGGATTTGAAAACAGGATCTATTATTCTGTAGCACGCAAGAAACACACCTCAGCAACCATGATAGACATTAACTCAGATAATGAGCTTGAAAAAGGTTTTGCAAGCAAATGTATTCAAGAAGCAAGCTGGAGTATCCATTCTAATATCTAATAAAATAGACTTTCAACCAAAAATTAATCAGAGGAGATGGGGAAAAACAGTTTATACTCATTAAGTAATTCACCAAGATGATGTTGCAACCATATCTATGCCCCAATTGCAAGGGTACCCAATTTGTAAAAGAAACATTACTAAAACTTAAATCATACATTAATACTGGTAGACTTCAACACCCATTCTCACCAATTGACAGGTCATCAAGATGGAAACTAAACGAACGAACGTTGAAACTAACAGGCATTATTATTCATATGTATCTAACAGATATCTACAGAAGATTTCAGACAAGCATAAAAGAATATATGTTATTGTTTTGTACCCAAAGGAACTTTCTCCAAAATTGATCATATACTCGGTTACAACAGACACAAGAAAATTGAAATAACCCCTTATATCTTTTTTTTTTATTTTATTTTTAATTTTTTTATTTTCTATATTCTTTGTTTACATTCCAAAGGCTTTCCCCTTTCCCAGTTACCCCCCACCATATGTCCCATAATTCCTCTCCCCCCCATGCTATTCCCCACTCTTCCCCCCCCCCCACACGATTTCTCTGTTCTGGGTCTACAATACTGGATCCAATCTTTACAGGCCCAGGGTCCTCTCCTTTTTTTCTTCTTGAGAGTCATTTGACTTGCTAATTGTGCCTTGAGTATTTAGGGCTTCTGGGCTCATTAATATCCACTTATCAGTGATTGCATTTCGTGTGTATTCTTTTGTGATTGGGTTAGCTCACTTAGGATGATAGTTTCCAGATCTAACCATTTACCTACAAATTGCATGAATTCATTATTTTTAATTGCTGAGTAGTACTCCATTGTATAAATATACCACATTTTCTGTATCCATTCCTCCTTTGAGAGATATCTGGGCTGCTTCCAATTTCTGGCTATTATAAACAAGGCTGCTATAAACATAGAGGAGCATGTGTCTTTGTTGTATGCAGAGGAATCCTCTGGGTATATGCCCAGGAGTGGTATGCCAGGGTCCTCTGGGAGTGGCATGCCCAATTATCTGAGGAACCGCCACACTGATTTCCAGAGTGGTTTTACCATTTTGCAATCCCACCAACAGTGGAGGAGTGTTCCTCTTTCTCCACATCCTCGCCAGCACTTGTTGTCTCTCGAGTTTTTAATCTTAGCCATTCTGACTGGAGTGAGGTGGAATCTCAGGGTTGTTTTGATTTGCATTTCCCTGATGACTAATGATGTTGAACATCTCTTAAGGTGTTTCTCGGCCATCCGAATTTCTTCTGGTGAAAATTCTTTGTTTAGCTCTGTACCCCATTTTTTGATAGGGTTATTTGGTTCTTTGGGGTCTAACTTCTTGAGTTCTTTGTATATATTGGATATTAGCCCTCTGTCGGATGTGGGGTTGGTAAAGATCATTTCCCACGCTGTTGGTTGCCGTTTTGTCCTTCTGACAGTGTCCTTTGCCTTACAGAAACTTTGTAATTTTATGAGGTCCCATTTGTCGATTCTTGATCTTAGAGCATAAGCTATTGGTGTTCTGTTCAGGAACTTTACCCCTGTGCCCATGTCCTCCAGGGTCTTCCCAAGTTTCTTTTCTAATAGTTTCAGTGTGTCTGGTTTTATGTGGAGGTCCTTGATCCACTTGGAGTTGATCTTAGTGCAAGGAGATAAGAGTGGGTCAATTCTCATTCTTCTGCATGTTGACCTCCAGTTGAACCAGCACCATTTGTTGAAAAGGCTATCTTTTTTCCACCAGATGGTTGTGGCTCCTTTATCAAAGATCAAGTGACCATAAGTCTGTGGGTTCATTTCTGGGTCTTCAATCCTATTCCATTGATCTACCTGCCTGTTGCTGTACCAATACCATGCAGTTTTTAACACAATTGCTCTGTAGTACTGCTTGAGGTCAGGGATATAGATTCCCCCAGAAGTCCTTTTATTGTTGAGAATAGTTTTAGCTATCCTGGGTTTTTTGTTGCTCCAGATGAATTTGAGAATTGCTCTTTCTAGATCTATGAAGAATTGAGTTGGGATTTTGATGGGGATTGCATTGAATCTGTAGATTGCTTTTGGCAAGATGGCCATTTTTACTATATTGATCCTGCCAATCCAGGAGCAAGAAATATTTTTCCATCTCCTGAGGTCTTCTTCGATTTCTTTCTTCAGGGACTTGAAGTTCCTGTCATACAGATCTTTCACTTGTTTGGTTAGAGTTACGCCAAGGTACTTTATGTTGTTTGTGGCTATTGTGAAGGGTGTTATTTCCCTAACTTCTTTCTCAGCCTGCTTGTCCTTTGAGTACAAGAAGGCTACTGATTTGCTTGAGTTAATTTTATAACCAGCCACGTTGCTGAAGTTGTTTATCAGCTGTAGAAGTTCTCTGGTGGAGTTTTTTGGATCGCTTAAGTAGACTATCATATCATCTGCAAATAATGATACTTTGACTTCTTCCTTTCCAATTTGTATCCCTTTGACTTCCTTATGTTGTCTGATTGCTCTTGCTAGAACTTCAAGTACTATATTGAAAAGATATGGAGAGAGAGGACAGCCTTGTCTAGTCCCTGATTTTAGTGGAATTGCTTCAAGTTTCTCTCCATTTATTTTGATGTTGGCTACTGGTTTGCTGTAGATTGCTTTTACTATGTTTAGGTATGGGCCTTGAATTCCTGCTCTTTCCAAGACTTTTAGCATGAAAGGATGCTGAATTTTGTCAAATGCTTTTTCAGCATCTAATGAGATGACCATGTGGTTTTTTTCTTTTAGTTTGTTTATGTAGTGGATTACATTGATGGATTTCCGTATATTGAACCATCCCTGCATTCCTGGAATGAAGCCTACTTGATCATGGTGAATGATCGTTTTGATATGCTCTTGGATTCGGTTGGCAAGAATTTTATTTAGTATTTTTGCATCTATATTCATAAGAGAAATTGGCCTGTAGTTCTCTTTCTTTGTTGGATCTTTTTGTGGTTTAGGTATCAGCGTAATTGTGGTTTCGAAGAACGAGTTGGGCAGTGTCCCTTCTGTCTCTATTTTGTGGAATAGTTTGAAGAGTATTGGTGTTAAGTCTTCTTTGAAGGTCTGGTAGAATTCTGCACTAAAACCATCTGGTCCCGTACTTTTTTTGGTTGGGAGGCTTTCTATAAACCCTTCTATTTCTTTAAGGGTTATCGGACTGTTTAGCTGGTCTACTTGATGCTGATTTAATTTTGGTATTTGGTATCTGTCTAGGAAATTGTCCATTTCCTCCAGATTCTCCAGTTGTTTTGAGTATAGGCCTTTGTAGTAGGATCTGATGATCTTTTGAATTTCCTCTGTTTCTGTTGTTATATCCCCCTTTTCATTTTTAATTTTGTTAATTTGGATACTATCTCTGTGCCCTTTGGTTAGTCTAGCTAAGGGTTTATCTATCTTGTTGATTTTCTCGAAGAACCAGCTCTTGGTTTTGTTGATTCTTTGTATGGTTCTCTTTGTTTCTGCTTGATTGATTTCAGCCCTTAGTTTGATGATTTCCTCTCTTCTACTCCTCCTGGGTGAGTTAGCTTCTTTTTGTTCCAGCGCCTTCAGGTGTGCTGTTAAGTTGCTAGTGTATGCTCTTTCCAGTTTCTTTTTGGAGGCACTCAGGGCTATGAGTTTTCCTCTTAGCACTGCTTTCATTGTATCCCAGAGATTTGGGTAGGTCGTACCTTCATTTTCATTGAAGTCTAAAAAGTCTTTGATTTCTTTCTTTATTTCTTCCTTGACCAGGGTGTCATTGAGTAGAGTATTGTTCAGTTTCCATGTGTATGTGGGCTTTCTGTTGTTGTTCTTGCTATTGAAGACCACTTTTACTCCATAGTGATCCGATAGGAGACATGGGATTAGTTCGGTCTTCTTGTATTTGTTGAGGTCTGTCTTGTGACCAATTATATGATCAATTTTTGAGAAGGTACCGTGCGGTGCTGAGAAAAAGGTATACTCTTTTGTTTTAGGATGGAATGTTTTATATATATCTGTTAAATCCAATTGGTCCAAAGCTTCAATTAGTTTCACTGTGTCCCTGTTTAGTTTCTGCTTTCCTGATCGGTCCATTGAGGAGAGTGGAGTGTTGAAGTCACCTACAATCATTGTGTTAGGTGTGATGTGTGCTTTAAGCTTTAGTAAAGTTTCTTTTACGAATGAGGGTGCCCTTGCATTTGGCGCATAGATGTTCAGTATTGAGAATTCTTCTTGGTGGATTTTCCCTTTGACAAGCAGGAAGTGACCTTCTGTGTCTCTTTTGATGACTTTAGGTTGAAAGTCGATTTTATCTGATATTAGAATGGCTACTCCAGCTTGTTTCCTGGGACCATTTGCTTGTAGAACTGTCTTCCAGCCTTTTACTCTAAGGTGGTGTTTGTCTTTGACACTGAGATGTGTTTCCTGTATGCAGCAAAATGCAGGGTCCTGTTTCCGTATCCAGTCTGTTAGTCTGTGTCTTTTGATTGGGGAGTTGAGTCCATTGATATTAAGAGATATTAAGGAATAGTAATTATTACTTCCTGACATTTTGGGAATTGTTATTATTATTTGTATTTGAGTGGTTCTCTTCTTTGGGGTTGGATGAGATGGGGTTTCTATCTTGTTTCTTCTGGGGTGTTGTTTCCCCCCTTGTGTTGGTATTTTTCCCCTATTATCCTTTGTAGGGCTGGGTTTGTAGATAAGTATCTTGCAAATTTGGTTTTGTCGTGGAATATCTTGGTTTCCCCATCTATGGCAATTGAGAGTTTTGCTGGGTATAGTAGTCTTGGCTGAAGTTTGTGTTCTCTTAGGGTCTGCATGAGGTCTGCCCAGGATCTTCTAGCTTTCATGGTCTCAGGTGAGAAGTCTGGTGTAATTCTGATAGGTCTTCCTTTATATGTTACTTGTCCTTTTTCTCTTACTGCCTTTAATATTCTTTCTTTGTTTAGTACATTTGGGGTTTTGATTATTATGTGACGGGAAGTATTTCTGTTCTGGTCCAGTCTATTTGGTGTTCTATAGGCTTCTTGTATATTCATGGGCATCTCTCTCTTTAGGTTGGGGAAATTTTCTTCCATAATTTTGTAGAAGATATTTTCTGGCCCTTTAAGTTGTAGATCTTCATTCTCATCTATCCCTATAATCCTTAGGTTTGGTCTTCTCATTGTGTCCTGGATTTCCTGAATGTTTTGGGTTACCAGCTTTTTGCATTTTGCATTTTCTTTAATTGTTGAATCCATGGTTCCTATGGTATCTTCAGCATCTGAGATTCTGTCTTCTATCTCTTGTATTCTATTGTTGATATTTGCATCTATGACTCCTGATTTCTTCCCAAGGTTTTCTATCTCCAACATTGTCTCCCTTTGCGATTGCTTAGTTGTTTCTACTTCTGTTTTTAGATTTTGTATGGTTTTGCTCAGATCTTTCAGTTGCTTGTTTGTGTTTTCCTGTAATTCTTTAAGGGATTTTTGTGTTTCCTCCTTTATGACTTCTACTCGTTGACCCATGTTCTCTTGTATTTCTTTAGGTGATTTTTGTTTCTCCCCCTTATTGGGATTCATTTTTTGCTCTATATTCTCCTGGATTTCTTTAAGTGATTTTTGTGTCTGCCTTGTATGGGCTTCTAGTTTTTGATCTATTTTCTCCTCTATTACTTTAAGAAATTTATCTAAGTGATCCTCAATCTGCATCTTTACCAGTGATTTTAGATCTGAGTCTTGTTTTTCTGGTGTGTTGAGATATCTGGGATTTAATTGTGTTTGTCTTGCAATGGCTTCTAGCTTTTGATCTATTTTCTCATGTATTACTTTAAGAGATTTATCTAAGTGTTCCTCTATCAGCATCCTGACCAGTGATTTTAGATCTGAGTCTTGTTTTTCTGGTGTTTCGGGGTATCCAATATTTATTGCTGTTGGGGAACTGGGTTCGGATGCCGCCATATTGCCTTGATTTTTGTTAGTAGCGATCTTACGTTTGCCTTTTGCCATCTGGTTAACTCTGGTGTTAGTTGGTCCTGTAGATACTAGCTGGTGCTTGACCCTCCTGTGGGGTTGTAAGGCTATTTCCCAGCGACTGGGATACCTGAATCACTGTCCTGCCTGGTTCTTGCTCACAGATTGCTGACAGGTGGCCTGAGTCCCCCGAGGTCTTAAACTCAGGATATCCCAGGTATTTGGTTCCGCCTGTTGGGCGGCTGCTCTGCACTGCTCCTGCTCAGGGTTTGCTGTCTGATATCCTGTTTCCCCAGGGGTCTTAAAGTTGGGATATCTCAGTTATTTGGTTCCGCCTGCTGGTCCCAAGCTGCTGGGAAGCTGGCTGGGTCCGGTTTCCAGCTTCCCTGCCACTGGCTGGATGGGAGGCTGGTTCGGCCTCTGGCTGGGTCTGGGCACCTGGCACACTGGCTGACTCTGGCTTCCTCACCACCAGCTGGACGGGAAGCTGCAGGCAATATGGCAGCTGCCTGCAGGGAGCTCGGGGTCCGCCCCGCGAGTGCAGAGTGCACCCGCTATTCTGTGCCCAACTCCCACTCCAGGCCTGAGTCCCCGAAGGTCTTAAGCTTGGGCTGTGTCGGGTACCTGGTTCCGCCGCCGCCGCCGGATGGTTCTGAGCACCTGGCACGCTGGGTGACACTCAGGCTTCCCCACCACCAGCTGGGCAGGAAGCTGCAGGCAATATGGCAGCTGCCTGCAGGGAGCTCGGGGTCCGCCCCGCGAGTGCAGAGTGCACCCGCTATTCTGTGCCCAACTCCCACTCCAGGCCTGAGTCCCCGAAGGTCTTAAGCTCGGGCTGTGTCGGGTACCTGGTTCCGCCGCTGCCGCCGGATGGTTCTGAGCACCTGGCACGCTGGGTGACACTCAGGCTTCCCCACCACCAGCTGGGCGGGAAGCTGCAGGCAATATCAACCCCTTATATCTTATCAGACCACAATGGATTAAAGTTAGACTTCAAAACAACAGAAAGCCTATAAACCCATGGAAACTGCACAACTCTCTATGCAATGATCACTTGATCAGGGAAGAAACAAAGAAAGAAATTAAAGACTTTCTAGAATTCAAAGAAAATGAAGGCACAACTTACCTAAACGTATAAAACACATTGAAAGCTGTGTTAAGATGATGGGGTGGAGGGTTGGGGAGCACCTTCTCAGAGGCAAAGGGGAAGGTGATGGAGTGAAGTACTCTGGGAGAGGGGACTGGAAAGGGGAACAACATTCGGAATGTAAATAAATAAAATAATTTAATAAGAAAATGAAAGTTCATAGCAATAAGTGTCTTCTTAAAGTAATTAGATAGATCTTATGCTAACAACTTAACAGCATACCTGAAAGTACTAGAACAAAAAATAAGCAAACATACCCAAGAGACTGAAATAATTAAACTCAGGGATGGAATCAATATATTAGAAACAAATATAATATCTTAGTTAGGGTTTCATTGCTTTAAAGACACATCATGACAATGGCAACTCTTATAAAGGATAACATTTAATTGGAGCTTGCTTACAGGTTCAGAGGTTCTGTCCATCAAGATTAAGGGGGAAGCATGTCAGCATCTAGGCAGGTATGGTGCTGGAGGAGGTGAGAGTTTACCTCTTGTTCTGAAGGCAGCTAAAAGAAGATGGGCTTCCAGGCAACTAGAATGAGTGTTAAGGACCACACCCACAATGACACATTTCTGCCAACAAGGCCACATCTACTCCAACTAGGCCATACCTCCTCATAGTGCCACTCCCTGGGACAAGCATATTCAAACCACCACATTTTACAGTACAAGGAATGAATAAAACTAAGAGCTGGGTCTTTGAGAAAATCAAGAAAAAAGACATAGCCTTAGCCAAACTAAGTACAAGACAGAGAAAGCATATTCAAATTAGTAGTATCCGAAGTGAAAAATGAGATATAATAACAGGTGCCAAGGATATTTGCAGAATCATTAGGTCTTACTTCAAAAGTCTGTACTCCACAAAATTGGAAAATCTAAACAAAAGGTATGATTTTCTTGATAGATAACATGTAAAATTAAATCAAGATCAGTTAACAATTTTAATAGACCTATAACCCGTAAGGAAATAGAAGCATTCATTTAAAAGTCTCTCAACCAAAAAAAGCCCAGGGCCAGATGGTTGTAGCTCAGAATTTTACCAGACTTTCAAAGAAGAGCTGTTGCCAATATTCCTTAAACTATTCAACAAAATAGAAACAGAAGAAGCATTGCCAAACATTCTGTGAGGCCACAGTCACCCTGATACCTAAACTCCACAGAGACTCAACAAAGGAAGAGAATTTCACAGCAATTTCCCACATGAACATTAATGCAAAAATACTCAATGAAATACTCACAAACTGAATATAAGAACATATCAAAAAATCATCCACCATGATAAAGTAAGATTTATCCCAGGGATGTCAGGATGGTTCAACACACAAACGTCCATCAATGTAATCTACCGTATAAACAGCTTGAATAAAAACCTCATCTCATCAGATGCTGAATACCCCTTCATGATAAGAGCTTAAAGAGATCAGGGATAAAAGAACCATATGTAAAAAACAATAAAGGTAATATACAGCAAGCCAATAGCTAACATCAAATTAAATGGAAAGAAATTCCACTAAAATCAGGGATAAGACAAGGCTGTCTATCCTCTATCTGTTCAATATGGAACTTGAAGTTTAAGCTATAGTCATATGACAACTAGAGTCAAGGGGATACAAATTGGAAAGAAATAAGTCAAAGTATCACTACTCACAGAGTATATGACACTATACATAAGAGGCCTGAAAGTTTCTACCAGTGAACTCCTATAGTTGATAAACACCTCAGCAAATTGGCTGGATACAAAATTAACTTTAAAAAAAAGTAGTCCTCTTTTACACACAATAAACTGGCTGAGGATGAAATTAATGAAATAACATCTGTATAATAGTCAAAAATAATGTAAAATACATATTGTAACTCCATTTAAGCAAGTAAAAAACAAGTATGACAAGAGCTTTAAAGAAATAATTTTTAAGAAATTGAAATAGAGACCAGAAGATGGGAACATCCCCCATGCTCGTGGATAAGTAAGATTAACATAGTTAAAATGCTAATCTTACCACAAGCTATCAAGAGATTCAATACAAGTCCCACCAAAACTCCAAAATGATTCTTCAAGGATCTTGAAGGAACAATAATTAACTTTATATGTACAAATAACCCAAGGAAGCTAAATAATCCTGTACAAAAGAAGAACTTCTAGAGATATCACTATCCCTCATTTCAAGCTGTACTACAGAGGAATATTAATAAAAACTACATGGTATTGACATGAAAACAGACAGGTTGAACAAAAGAATTGAATAGAAGATTCAGAAATAAAGCCACACACCTATGGTCATTTGATTTTTTTGACAAGGAAGCCCAAACTATACAATGGAAAAAAGAAAGCATCTTCGACAAATGGTGAAAGTCTAGCTGGATCTCAGCATATAAAAGAATGCAAATAAATCCATATTTATCACCCTTCACAAAATTTAAGTACAATTGGATTAAAATCCTCAACAAACAACCAGAGAAGATTTCTTGAACAGAACACCAGCTCAAGCACTAAGATCGACAATTAATAAATGGGACCTCATATAACAGAAAAGCTTCTAAAAAGCAAAGGCACAATTAATAGGACAAAATGGCAGCCTTCATATTGGGAAAAGATCTTTACCAACCCTATATCTGAGGGTTGATATAAAAAATATAGAGAGAACTCAGAAATTATTCACCAACAAAACACATCATACACTTAAAATATGGAGTACAGAGTTAAACAGAGAATTCTCAACACAGGAATCTTGAATGGTCAAGAAGCAGTTAAAGAAATGTTCAACATCCTTAGTCATCAGGGAAGTGCAAATCAGAACAACTCTAACATTCCACCTCACACCCTTTGGAATGGCAAAGTTCAAGAACTTAAGTGACAGCATACCCTGTAGAGAATGTGGAGCAAGGGAAACCCTCCTCGAATGCTGGTGGGAGTGCAAACCTGTAAAACCACTCTGGACATTAATTTGTTGGTTTCTCACAACACTGGGAATAGTTCTACTCCAAGACCAGCTATACCACTCCTGGAAATATACCCAAAAGATGCTTCGACATTCTACAAAGGCAATTGCTTAACTATGTTCAAAGCAGCTTTATTCTTCTTAAGAAAAATTAATTAATTTATTTACTTGACATCCCATTATCAACCTTCCTTCTTTTCCTAGTCCCTCACTTTCAGCTCTTCCCAAATTTCCCCCTCCCCTTCTCCTCTGAAAAGGAGCAGCCCCCCAGGTATCACCATCCACACTTCTATCACCCCCTAGTCCCCACTCCCACCCTCCTGAACATCAATCACTACAGGACTAGGTACATCCTCTCTAGACATCCAGACAACATGGCCCATTTACGGAAAAAGGATACACAAGCAGGCAACAAACAGAGGGACAGCCTCTGCTCCAATTGTTGGGTGATCTGAATGAAGTGCAAGCTGTTCAGGGGATTGCCTAGTTCCAGTCTATGCTTGTTCTTTGGTTGGTGATTCAGTCTCTAAAAGCCCCCAGGGTCAAAGTTAGTTGACTCTGTTGGTCTTCCTGTGAAGTTCCTGCCCTCTTTGGGTCCCCCAGTCCTTCTCTTGACTGTTTCACAAGACTTCCCAACCTCTTTCCAATGTTTGACTCTGAATCTCTGCATCTGTTTCTGTCAGCTCTTGAGTGGAGCCTCTGAGAGGACAGTTATTCATATCTACCACAGCTAGGAGCTTCAGCTAGAGTTACCTCCATAGACACACTGGGACTTCTCCCTTCTCAAGTCTCTGGTTTGTCTTAGAGATGCCTACCCTACCACCAATTTCTATTCTCTCTTCCCTGCTCTCCCTACACCTGATCCCCTCTTGCCATTTTGCCTGCTTCTGTGAAAGCCTGCCTCTCAGCAGAGTCAATTCAGGCCAGGGTCTATTGACAGATTTCCTGGCCTTCTAGCACATGGAACAATAAAAAGGAATGTATTTGAAGCTCAAGGAGCTGAATGTTTTCTCTTAATCTTGGAGGAGGGAACAGGGAGGAATAGGGAGGACTCTGGATAGTTACAGATATCGACCATACATCATCCATTGTCTCTGCTAACTTGTGACTTTGTTTCCCATGATACTGTAAAGTGTATAAATCCTAAGAGAATTAAACATGGGGCTGCTGCAGTACTGATTGGACAGCTCTCTCGATTTCTAACCTTCATCTCTGAGTCTTCTTTTCTGTCTTTCCTATAATCTTCACCCCCAACTCAGAAGACTGCTCAGCTTTGTACTGCCTGGACCAGTACACAGCCTCCCCGACAGCTCCCTTTCCCATCCCTTCTCCTATTCAATTCCCTCCTTCCATCCACATCTGATATCTATTTTATTTCCTCTTTTGAGAAAGAGTCACCTAGCCTCCCTTGGGCCCTCCTTGTTACTTAGCGTCTTTGGATCTGTGAACTGTAGCGTGGATATCCTGTAATTTATGGCTAATAATCACTTATATGTGAGTACATACCTTTTGGGTCTCGGTTACCTCAGTCAGGATGATGTTTTCTAATTCCAGCCAGTTGCCTGTAAAATTCGTGATGTCTTTGTTTTTATAATAGTCATGTAGTATTCCACTGTGTAAATGAATCACACTTCCTTTATCCATTCTTCAGTTGAGGGACATCTGGGTTGTTTCCAGTTTCTGGCTATCACAAAATAAAGCTGGTATGAACATAGTTGAGCAAGTGCCCTTGTTAGATAGTTGAACATCATTTGGGTATGCCCAGGAAATCTATAGCTGGGTCTTAAGGAAGAACTATTCCAATTTTTCTTAGAAATCAACAAATTACTTTCCAGAGTGGTTATACAATTGAAGGAGTTGTCACCTTTATCCACATCCTCTCCACCATGTGCTGCCACTAGAGGTTTTGATCGTCACCATTCTGATGGATGTAAGGTAAGAAATCAGAGTTGTTTTGATTTTCATTTCCCTGATGACTAAGAATGCTGAACATTTCATTAAGTGTTTCTTAGCCACTGGAGCTTCTTCTTCTGTTGAGAATTCTCGATTAAGCTCTGTACCCAATTTTTAATTGTATTATTTGGGTTGTTGGTGTCTAGCTTCTTGAGTTCTTTATACATTTTAAATATTAATCCTATGTCAGATATAAGGTTAGTGAAGATCATTTCCAATTCTGTAGGCTGTCATTTTGTCCTATTGACAGTGTACTTAATTTTAATAGCCATAACCTGAAAACAACCTAGATGTCCCTTAACTGAAAAATGAATAAAGAAAATGTGGTACATCTACACAATGAAATATTACTCAGCTATTAAAAACAAAGACATCATGAATTTTTTTAGGCAACTGGCTGGAACTAGAAAAATATCATCCTGATTGAGGTAACCCAGACCCAAAGGACATGCATGGTATGCACTTACCTATAAGTGGATATTAACCATAAAGTACAGAATACCATGCTATAATCCACAGATCTAAATAAGCTAAGTAACAAGGAGGATCTTAGAGATGATGGTTGAATCTCACTGAAAAGGGGGAATAAAATAGACATGGGGCAGGGCAGGGATGGAGGGAGAGAACTGGTTGGGAAAGGGGGTAGGGAAGGGAAAAGGAGGAATCAGTGTGGGTAGAAAGAATAAGGACAACTGGGAGGGAAAAATTGGAGTTGGTGGGTGAGGAGGGAATTTCCAGGACAAAGTAGAAATCTAGGACAATGGAAACTCCCAGGAATCCATGAGGGTGTTCCTAACTATGACTCCTAACAGTAATGGTTTGCAACCTGACACAGCCATCTCCTATAACTAGGCAAGACTTCCAGTAGAGGGATGGGGAAACAAACCCACCCACAAAACGTTTGACCTACAATTTGTCCTGCATACAAAATATACAGGGGGTAAAGATGGAGCAGAAATTGAGGGAATGTCCAATCAATGACTGGCCCAACTTGAGACCTATGCCAGGAGAGCCCACCCCTGACACTATTAATGATATTTTCCTATACTTTCAGATAGGGACCAAGTATAACTACTCTCTGAAAGACTTCACCCAGCAGCTGACATGAACAGATGCAGTGACCCACAGCCAAACATTAGGTGGAACTAGGGGAATATTATGAAAGAGGAGAAAGAAGACTTGAAGAAGCCAGTGGGACAGCACAAGAAAACCTACAGAATTGACAAGCCTGGGTCCATATGGGCTAACAGACTGAACCACCAACTAAAGGGCATGCATGCAAAGGACCTAGGCACCCTACATATATGTAACAGGTATGCAGCTTTGTCTTTAAGTCGCCCTTGTAGCAACTGGTGCAGACTCTATCTGGAAAAAGGGAGAAGCAATGGGGGTGGGGGGGTGTCTTAGTCAGGGATTCTATTCCTGCACAAACATCATGACCAAGAAGCAATTTGGGGAGGAAAGGATTTATTGAGTTTATACATCCATGCTACTGTTCATCACTAAAGGAAATCAGGACTGGAACTCAAGAAGGTCAGGAAACAGGAGTTGATGCGGAGGCCATGAAGGGATGTTTCTTACTGGCTTGCTTCCCCTTGCTCAGCCTGCTCTGTTATAGAACCCAAGACTACCAACCTGGAGATGGCACCAACCACAAGGGACCCTCCCCCTTTGATCACTAATTGAGAAAATGCCCACAGCTGGATCTCATGGAGGTGCTTCCCCAACTGAAGCTTCTTTCTCTGTGATAACTCCAGCCTGTGTCAAGTTGACACACAAAACCAGCCAGTAGAGGAGGGAGGTGATTTGAGAGGGAAGGAGGGACTGGGAGGAGAGGAGGAGAGAAAAGTGTGATAGGAATTTCAATTAAATATACAAATAAGTTTTAAAAATTAAATTAAAATAAATAAAAATAAAAGCATAGAGAGAGATTCTTCACAAAGTGGATATGGGAAATAAACCTGCTTTGGTGTGTTTACTGTGGAGAGTACACAGGCAGGGCAGCACTTGGCACATAAGGCTCACTACTAATACTTTCCTAATAGTACTTTTATTATGATAATCACATACACCAAAAATGTATTACTGTGACCCCTCCCCCACCTGATCAACATATGTCTCCATATTGCTTCCTTTCTCCTTTCCCCACGTCTGAGTTGTTGCTGGACATTCTTTTTTCCTATCTGATCCACTCCTTTGTGTTACTTCATTAGTTAAGGAGCCTCTGATGCTTCTTCTTCTTGGCTCCCTCCCTGAAAGTTAATGCTACTGAAAGCTTCCCCTGCTCTGTGGTAGTGGGGGGCACCCCCCACCACTCCTCACTCAGAAATCTGGGTGCCTCTAATCCCTGGTATTCTTAATCAGAACAAGTACCTATATAGAATGGCCAGAAAAGGCCAGGGTTGTTTTCCATGCGAATATAACTTTGCTTTGCTCTCCATAGGATGGCATTACCATTAGCATTGTCCTATTTGCCTGCCCATTTCCTATTTTCTCTTGTACAGATGGGCATTATGCTATCCATGATGTCAAGAGGGGGTTGTGTGCATTAGGAATATAACTTAAAACCAATTTTGTGAAACTCAGAAACCATTTTGTGTTACTCAAAGGTGGTTTCATATGATTTGAAATAATATGATGCCTGAGCTTGCCACCAGGCCGCTGTGATAAGCTAGACTTCAGCAGCAAGCCCCTGGCAGGCCACCAGGCACCTCAGATACAGCCTAGCCCAGGACAGGCCTTGATATGCTAATAAGGTAATCCCAAGGAGCTGTTGATATGCTAATGAACCATCTCCAAGCTGCAAACCCTGGTAGTGCAAAGCTATTGCCCAATGTATTATAAAAATTTGGAACTTTGAGAATGGTCTTCACCATCCCCGAACTGCTCTCAAGACTTGGCCTCTCTATTCTCTGTGATGATTCCTAGAGGATTTGAGATTGTGTGTGGCTCTGGCTGCACTGGCTATTGAACTTCCAGCACTGATGCTGGACCTGTCAGTGCTAGACCCTGGACAACGCTCTCAAAGGCGTTTCTGGACCACTATCAGTGCCATTCTCCCAACTGGCCAAGCTGAAGGACTTCACAGCAAACTTCCTAAGTCTCATCACCAGAAGAGATTCCCCAGTGGATCATGCAGCAGCATTACTGCGCAAACTACAACGACTGTTCCCTACTAGGTGAGATTTCTGTTTTGTCAGGAGCCATAATGGAACAAGCTAATATACTAGCAGGTGATCATCCTGAAATGCCTGCTTCGGATTATTATATAATCTGAGATAGGTGAGCCTGCATTCAGCAAGGCTGTGTGTGACTGATTTTAGGAAAGATTCCTGCTATTAATATACTTTTCTTGTTATTATTAAACATTTATAATAATAAGTAACGGCACCCCGATTTGGAGCAAATCTCTGCAGATCCACAAAGATGTACTATCTTATAGTAATGCTATGTAGACAAATAGGTGACTTAAGTTTTAATGATGATCCTATAAGAATTCCTAAAATTGTAGCTGTGATTATTAAGCTCTTTTATAGTGGAACTTCATTAGGGCCTTTTCTGATAGTTAAAATTGCAATGAGAACTCTGCCAGTCTCCCAAGTGTCACAAGTTAATTGCTCTTAGATGGCAACCAGGCTTTCTCCTACTCAGAGCACATTCCAAGAGGTTGTAAAACAATTAACTAAAGGTCAAAAAAAAAAAAAAAGGATTTATTAGGTGCTAGGAAAAAAGGTAAAATATTGACTGGGTTTATCTATACAAAACTTCACTTATAACTTAGTTATGGTTTTAAACTCTCTATGAACCTGTAGAGAAGACAAATGATAGATGTCTAGCTAGATAATTACTCTTAATGGATATGCATGTAAACATTCTCTGTTGCAAACTTCTATTTCAATATATGACTTGGTATTTTGTGTGAACTTGTGATGAATTTTGTAACACATGATCATGTATTCTGAAAGATGTTTTAAGGGCTGACGACAAAGAGAAGAGAGGCCAGAAGAATTTAGTGAGAGGAACAGAGCTGAGAGAAGAACTGAACTGAGGAGAAGTTTTTAGGCAGAAGAGAACAAGATTAGAAGGAGAATGCAGAAACTATAGGTAACATAAAATAAGAGAACAATGTGCAAGAGGCAGAGGGAAAGAGGAAAAAAGATGTTGCAGAGAGCAGAAGGAGCAGGAAGGCTTCTCCTTACCATGGGACAGGACAGGTACCATGGTAAGGACAAGACAGGATTAGCCTTATTAGGAAAAACAAAGCCTTTTTTCTTACAAACATCGATTTAATTCTTTTAAATGCAATAAATATTGGAGTCTATTTTCATCCAGAATGAATGAGTTCTTTCTGCACCGGTGCTTGGTCTTTTGCTCCATATGCATATGTAAGTATGGATGTGTGTGTAAGTATGTAATTGTGAGGATGTATGCATGTGTGTATGTGCGTGTTTGTGTGTGTGTGTGTGTGTGTGTGTGTGTGTGTGTGTAAGTATGAAATTGTGAGAATGCATGCAAGCTGGGCCCAACTGACTGCATGAAAATATGTATGTTTGAAGCAGTATGTATGAATTTATGTGAGATTATGCATATTCAATTATGTAAAAGTTTTTCTTTCTGCAAGTGTGATTCTCTTCTCCTGGTTCAATACAAGTTTATTGCTCCTAACTTTCCCCTAGACTGACAAGAGGCATCTGGACAATAGGGAAAAGGCTCTAGCAACTAATCCTTCACTTAATCTCCTGCTGTTTTAGGATGAGGTGTTAAATGCCTGAGACTGCAGTCTCTGGTTTCAGAGGAACACAGAAGGCAGGTCAGCTTCCTGAGCATAGTAACTTAGATTTAGATAAGTAAACCTTTTATTATACAGCAACCCTAAATTTAGATTTAGATAAGTAAACCTTTTATTATACAGCAACCCTAAATTTTCCATAAGGCAAAGTCTTACCCCAGAAGTTCATAAGACAAAGTCTTACCCCGCCAATGCTCTTACCCCCTCTGCTGCCTCAAGAAGAACCAAGAAGAAAGGAACACCTCTGCTGGGCTGGCTCCCAGCACTGTTTAACTTTTATATTAGTATGATATTATAAAGAATGTTTGTGTGAATAAGCCAACCATATTCAAAAACCATATCTTGTGTAAACATCCTAATTGCCTGGTGCCTTAGAGCCTGTAGGCCATGCTCTCTCCATTTGGTGTGGTCGTCGGGATACCACTGGATGCATGGTTGCCAGGCTGAACAATTATTTAATTTGGCAGAGAAAGAGCTGGCAAAAATCCCTCTAAAACTCTTGGGGTCTAAATTATCTTGTTATATCTATAAAAAGAAGGTTAAGATTTTATTCAGGCTGGCCACCTGAATTACTTGACTTTTGGAAATGCTGCTGAGATTATTTAAGAAGATGCCTTAGAAAGATGATTATGCAAAAGACCTATGGGAAAATGTTGATTGAATCCTCAAAAAGAAATTATCACTGAAACTTTCACAGGATATACAAGTTATGCTCAAAAACCCCAAACTGGCTGAACCCATATTGGCAAAAGCAAATTAAAAGGAGGTACCACCTATTCTCATGAAAACTACCATCGACATAGATAGGGACTTATGCAGAGGCAAAGAGCTAGGTGGGAGACTAATTTCCATATCCACCAATGACTTACCCAAGGCATGCCCTTCTGCTATCTTAAAATGCACTACTATGCACCCACCTCCACCCTCCATCACCATCAGGGCATCAAGAAGTATCTCGAGACATAGAAGATGCAAATCCTGAAAAAGAACCAGGACTGCTCTGGATCAGAACTCCAAGCAAACGCTAATACAAGATGTTATTTCTCTCTGGATGTTTTCCAGAGAGAAATGACTGAAGTCAACTGGTTATGTAAAATCTGGGAAGAAGGGGGACAGAATGTAATAGATAATAGAGATGAAGCACTGTGATTAAAAATAGCAGTAAAACAGCCTTCGCTCAGAATTGTAGCTGTGCAAAAGGCAGAGGAATTGAGGCGACCACCTCCTTTTTTCTTGAATTAGTGGATGATGCTATTGCAGTTACATTCCCTCAGCTAGAAGCTAATGAAATGGGCAGTTGAATAAGGCGGAAAACCTGAAAGCAAGAAATTAAAATTTGTAAAAAGCTTGCAGTCTTATGCATGGATGGTATATAAAATAGGGAACACACAAAGTATCGTGGTGTCTGATGCCCCAGATGGCCTTAAAAAATGCTTTGATCTGAAGTACATTGCCACATATGAGGCTAACCTTAAACTGAGTCCCCATAGTGCAACAAAACTTACACCTGTGCAGGACATTCTGAAATTCCAAGTGGAATTAGACCTTCAGGATACACCCTCACTACTGAATTTTTACCCAAATTCTCTTTCTTTAATCAAAGAGACCTCCCCAGAGAATGGGTTCCCCCATCCCCAAACCTAGAAACTAGACCCCACACAAGAGCCTATTTTGAATTACTGGAACTTAAATAATACTCCCTTAAGCTCCCATCCCAAATGGATCAATGACATCACGAAAGGACCAAATTCCATGCCTATTCATCCTGATTGAGGCTAGGATAAGCTACAGGATTAGAACAGACTATTGAACTGTAATAAAATGAAACAGGGGCAGAATGGAAGCCAAACATGTGGAGGAAATCCCCAGGGTCCAATCATCGGGGCTGGTAGATTGGAAGAGTTTCCCAGCCTGCTGCAGCAGAAGAACTTCTCGGTGAACCTAAGTCAGGCATGCAAGCTTCCTGTGCATCTACCTCAGAGAGGAGCCCTGCAACTGCATTTCTGCCCAGCCAATTGTTTTTCTTGGTGAGCTATCCGTTTATCTTTTATATTAGCATGACATTATATAGAATGTTTGTGTGAATTCATAGCATACTCAGAAAACAAATCTGTGTACATTCTAATGACCGAGCAGCTTCCACCCATAGGCCACTATCTCTGCAATGTGACTGCTCTAAAATGAATACTGATAAAGCTTTAAAAGCTACCCACCCACGCATATGGGGATAGCACTAAGATATGAACAGAATAAGAGCTGGTCCTGATGCGACTGTTCATGTCCCAGGATGAGGTTCTGTCAGGAGCTGTACTAATGATGTCTATCAAATAATCAGTTTGGATAAACTATGCCAAATTGGGATTTCTGTGATTTTTGAATGAATTTTAATATTTCCTCCAACTGCAGTTCTTCTATGTTGACTATTATTTGAGTTTTTTCATATATTTGAAAATTCCAAATATTAGTGTCAACACGGGAGAACCCCTTCTGTACAAGCACGAAGAGGAAAGATGGAGCACACGATAGACTGCAAGAATAAAACATTCATTCCTTAGTAAACTTGTATTGGTAACTGTATCAGGCAGAAGGGGCCTAGTGAGTCTTCCAAAATACAATATGCTTGAATAGAACTGCTGCTTGAATAGAACAAAGAACTGAGCAAGAAACAGAACAGCAGTATTGAAAGTATAGCATTGAAAGTAGAAATAAAAGCAGGGGAAAAAAGCCCTTAGGCTGGACAGTGACCCAGCAAGCAGGTAGCACCGGAGGCCCCTCTGGACTTTGGGGATTTTAACTATCAAAAGAAAAAAAAAGAGTTCCCAGAAGGGGACCTTTCTTTGACTGACATAAGTGACTAGCATTTCTAGATGCTATAAATGTTTGCTGTGCCTGTGTCATTCCACAATCCTCTGTGTCAAAATCACATGCATGAGCTGCATGTCACATATATCAGTCCTTATATGATTGGTGACATCCTTAATGTTACCTTGAAATGATGTTTTCTTTCCTGATATGGTCATATTGCCCCCACACACCCCTACCCCACCCCTGCTTGTTGGAAAGTAATTGCACAATTTGAAGGATAAACCAGGGAAGACCATGTGATGGTTAGGACATCTATATTATCTCTATATTAGTTGCTGGGTACTGAAGGTAACTTCCCTCTGAGTTACAGTCATGTATGACTCACCTGGCCTTCCTGCCTCAGCATTAGTGGCTTTCAGGCACATGGCTTGCTAGAAATGTAGTTGAATGTCTTTTATAATCCTCTATAACTGTGGTCCAGTGAGCTACTGCCCTAATGCAAGTTTGCGATTGAACTGTTTGTTCCATCATTGTTAAATGACGAGGTTTATAGATGCTTTGAGCTGTATCAGATATGTAATTTTCAAACAATGTTCTCATTCCCTATTCTGTTTATTCACTTTAATGCACAAATGTTTTCTGATTTTTGCTTGATTATATTTGATAGCATTTGTTTTCTGTAAAACAAAACACTTTGGGGAAGATATGCAGTAATGAATTGTGAAACACAAGGTTGCAAGAATGTCTCCTGTTTTCTTTTAACAATCTTGTTATTTCTGCTCTCACATTTTGAACATTAATACATTTTGCTACTATCATCTTTGCTACTCTGCTACTTATCTAGAACTTCAGACCAACTATCTCACTCAGTCCTCAAAGGAACACTTTTCATTAGGTACTTAGATAATGTCTTATGTATGTAAAGTGGAGCCGTCAGAGTTGTCTGCAGAGACAAGCTTCTTTTTGGTTTTGCCAAAACTATATTTTAAACATTCCTTTGCTGACTTCAGGGACTGAATAAGCACCATCATGCATATATGCTGCATTTTCTTTATCCATTCTCTTGTTGATGGGATAGAGGCATGCCCAACTCCATAATTTGGGAATAGAGTCATGATAATTGTTGGTATGTGTTCACTATGTTTTCTTAGTCAGAGTTTCTATTCCTGCACAAACATCATGACCAAGAAGCAAGTTGGAGAGGAAAGGGTTTATTCTTATTACACTTCCACACAGGTGTTCATCACCAAAGGAATTCAGGACTGGAACTCAAACAGGTCAGAAAGCAGGAGCTGATGCAGAGGCCATGGGGGGGATGTTGCTTACTGGCTTGCTTCCCCTGGCTTGCTCAGCCTGTTCTCTTATAGAACCCAAGAATACCAGCCCAGAGATGGTACCACTCACAAGGGGCCCTCCCCCCTTAATTACTAATTGAGAAAATGCCCCACAGCTGGATCTCATGGAGGCACTTCTCCAACTGAAGCTCCTTTCTCTGTGATAACTTCAGCCTGTGTCAAGTTGACACACAAAACCAGCCAATACAATTGACCCCTTGTCAACTTGTCACACAAACACATCACTATTAAGCCTCAACCCTTACTTTCTTATTCATCCCCAAGGTCTGAATAATTTTAAAAGTCCCACAGTATTTACATATTAAAAGTTTAATCCCTTTTAAATGTCCAATATCTCTTAAAATTCAAAGTCTTTTAAAAATTCAAAGTCTCTTAACTGTGAGTGCCACTAAAATACTTTCTTCCTTCAAGAGGGAAAAATATCAGGGCACAGTCACAATCAAAAGCAAAACTCAAACTCCAATGGTTCAATGTCTGAGATCCAACTCAACATTTTCCTGGCTCCTCCAAAGGCTTGGGTCACTTTTCCATCTCTGCCCTTTGTAGCACACACCTTGTCTTCTAGGCTCCAGCTGCCTGTATTCCACCGCTGCTGTTGTTCTTGGTGGTTATCTCATGGCACTGGCTGTATTCCACTGTAACTAGGCTTCACCAATACCCTTTCAGAGGCACTTTTCATGGTCCAAGTCTCAGCTCCTATGCATGACCCCTTCAGTCCTGGGCCATCAAATGCAACGGAGGTTGCACCTTCACCAATGGCCTTCCTCAGCATCTCACAGTGCTAAGCCTCAACTGCCTGTCATGCCTTCAAAACCAGTACCACCTAGGTGACTCTTACACAGTACCAAGTCCAGCCACAGCACAAAGTACAGTCGTGGCTATCTCTGGAACATAGCCTCTGTGCTCTCAGAAAACACTTCCCAGAAGATTTCACCTCTGTGATACTGGCTGCTTCTTAGTCACAGCTAATTTCTAAGCTCCAGCGAACCAGCAACAATAGTCCCAGCAACACAAAGGTTTGCTTTAGTGGTTCTGGTATCTTGTTAATCACAGTTGATTCTTCAACCCCAGCTAATCAAAACCACAAAATCTTCACAATTAAAACATGGCCCTGATAATAGTCTTTAATCTTCCCTCTGAAATTTCACAAGCCAGGCCTCCATCTTCTACGCTGTTCTATGCTGTTGTCAATATTATCTTTCAAGCTCCTACAGAACTTTCCACAGAGCTCTTAACATCAAATGGATCCTCTAGCCCAAAGTTCCAAAGACCTTCCACAGTCCTCAAAACATGGTCAGGTTGTCCACTCTGCTGGTACAAATTTGGCTTAGTCAGGGTTTCTATTCATGTACAAACATCATGACCAAGAAACAAGTTGGGATGAAAAGGGTTTATTCCTATTACACTTCCACACAGCTGCTCATCACCAAAGGAAGTCAGGACTGGAACTCAAGCAGGTCAGGAAGCAGAAGCTGATGCAGAGGCCATGGGGGTATGTTACTTATTGGCTTTCTTCCCCTGGCTTGCTTAGCCTGCTCTCTTATAGAACCTAAGAATACCAGCCCAGAGATGGTACCACTCACAAGGGGTCCTCCCCCTCTTAATCACTAATTGAGAAAATGCCCCACAGTTGGATCTCATGGAGGCACTTCCCCAACTGAAGTTCCTTTCTCTGTGATAGCTTCAGCCTGTGTCAAGTTGACATACAAAACCAGCTAATACACTATGTGCTATTATATGAAGTAGCTGATTATTTTATGTATATGTCTAGAAGTGGTTGTCATATGAAAGTTTTAGTTTTAGGTTCTGAGAAACCTCCATTCTGGATCCCCAAGGTGGCTGCCCTACTGACATTCCCACAGCAGTAAACAGCGGTTCTGTTTATTCCACATCCTTACCACCATTTGTTGGTTTCTTTGAATCATAGTCATTCTAACACGACTGAAATGGAATCTCAAATGTTAACATGCATTGCTAAAATGACTATTATGTCCCTGTACTTAGCGACAATTTGGCCTTGTTTACGTCTATGTCCATTTATGTTGCCTGGATTATTTTCACATTATCAGTGGTATGGGCCCTTCTACTGAAGACTTGGCATGTTAAATTCTTCATAGTGTCCACCTGCATGCAAATCTCCACTGACATTCCTTGATTATTAACACCCTCTATATTCCTGTGCCCTGGAGGCTGAACATTATGGACCACATCACATGAAATGTTTTGTCCTCTGGACTCTACTTTGGTTTAGCCAGTGGTTCTCAACTTTCCCTATGATGAGGCCCCTTAATTCAATTCCTTATGTTGTAAGACTATAACCACAGGATTATTTTTGTTACTACATCATAACTGTACTTTGGCTATTGTCCTGAATTGAATATAAATATTTTTGAAAATAGAGCTTTGCCAAAGCAGTTTTGACCTATAGGCTACACAATGATGTAGATGACCAATTTTTGTTGTTGTTGCTTTGTTTTGTTTTGTTTTGTTTTGTTTTGTTTTGTTTTGAGACAAAGTTTCTCTGTGTAGCCCTGGCTGTCCTGGAACTTACTCTGTAGACCAGGCTGGCCTCGAACACAGAAATACACCTGCCTCTGCCTCCCAAGTGCTGGGATTAAAGGCATGCACCATCATTGCCTGGCGTAGATGACCAATTACCATAGGCAATATTTGGGCTGCATCTTCTTCTGAACTTTCTGTGCTTTTGCATCATGCTGTGGAGTAGCTGTGCAATTTCTTTTATCACTACGTGTTTGCAGCTCCTTTGGGTGTCCTGTTCTATATACAGCAGCTCTTACAGAACACTAAAGATATCATTGCTTCTCCCACCTCATCAGGTCTAGATCAGAATACAAAACTCACAATTGTAAGCACAATGTGATTGGTGCCATGACAGAACTGAGACAGATTTGATGAGATGCTAGAAAATGTATCTATCATTTGAGACATTGTGTCTATTGACACGTTCTCAGTGTCAATCAATAAATGCTCAAGTCAGCTTCAGAAGGAAGCTGGTGTGTTGCAGTATCTTTATTTGCCTGCCTTTCTTTCTGCAGTCTGCAGAAAGGAGTATCTTGTACCACAACGGACAAGCAGTTACCTTTAAAATATAAGCCAAAATGTGTTTACTGAGCTAGAAGTAACTGATTAGCACAGCTGTTAACATTGAAAGATTAGCTATGTATAGCACTAATACAAGTGTAAAGGGAGGTGATTAATTCTCCTCAAATCTAGCAGTAAGGAAACCTTTAACTATGAATCAAAAATCTATTAGCCATAAAAGAAAAATTCATAAATGAAACTATGTATGTTTAAATTTCTCCACAGAAAATAAAACACCATAAATAATGTGGAAAAAAATTACGAACTGAACAAGAGGAAAAGTACAACTTTATGTTCTGCACAAAACATTTACAAAAAGCTGCTTGCTAAAATCATGAAACAAAGGCTTGCTGACAGACACAAACACTCTATAGGCAAAAATTATCTACCTCATTCGTAATAAAAGAAAACACAGAATAAGACAAACTAAGATGCATTTATTATACTAAAGAGATCGGCAGAAGTCATAGCAACACTGTTTTCCCTCTTTCTAAATGTGTCATGGCGGCAGGCAGGACTCTTGAGTAGTCTCTGCAGCAGGAATCCATCTTAAAGAACTGGCATCATATGAGACATATGTACTAGGTCATCTTCACAGTGACACTAAAACAGAAAATGTGTAGAAATAATGCAAATGCGAACCAGGCAGTTACTGATGTAGATGGTTACAGAAGCATGTGCCACTTACTTAAAGAAAGGAGATCTGGATTTCTAATACCAGTGTGAAAACAACAAAAGCCAAAGATATAAGATACCAAGAAAGATGATTGTAGACTACTGTAAGGTTTTGCAGTCTATATTTTATGTAAGTGGTGTGTATGTGTATGAGTTTGTGTGTGTGTGTGTGTGTGTGTGTGTGTGTGTGTGAGAGAGAGAGAGAGAGAGAGAGAGAGAGAGAGAAAGAGAGAGACAGAGACAGAGACAGAGACAGAGACAGAGAAAGAAAACAATATGAATGTATACTTCTCGAAAAATCAGTAGAAAAGATTAAAAAAAAAAACTAATAAAAGTGGTTCCCTGCAGGAGTTAAGAGATGAAAAAAAACCAGAGTAAGAGAGAATTATGTGAGAGCAACATTGCAAATTCATCTTTACCCTCAAACTGTGTAAAAAAATCTTCTTTATTAAAATGTCAAAAATATAACAACACAGATATAATACTCATTGTATATACCTTGAAAATACATCCTGAATATATAGTGAGATATGTGTAGACAACAAATTGACTCACAGAAATTCAAATAAATCTTACAAATTCAAAGCATGCTCAGCATCCCAAAAGAGACTCTAAGAGAAGCAACGAAGGGACTTCATCAGTCTTGTTAATTTAAGCTTAAACCAGTGTTGCCATGTTACTGAATTGTGGAAGCCTCCTCCCTTTCTAAGCAGCTTAATTTCTTCCTCAAAAAGAAGAATTCTGGAAATACTGCTTTGTGCACCCTTGATTTCCATGGTTAGCTTTGACTGTGACTTACAGAGTATTTGAACCTTTGGGTGTTCAATGCCCCCAGGTTCCCGGGGGACTATCAGTTCCTCACGTTTACAAAATTGTTTTGCAAGAACAAATAAGAACTTGTATTAACTTGATTTCTCAAATTATTTTATTCCATTCTTGTTTTAAATCTGGGCCACATTAGAAAACAATTCACTTCTTGATTCATAGGACTGTTTCATGCACTTACGTAATTTTCACAATCTATCCATAAGTCAGTCATGAGACACTGTGCTAAGAGACACTGACTAGGATCAAACATTAGATTTTTCCCTAAAGTGGTTTGTAAAAGCCATCCTGTGAATTTAAATTCTCTTCCCTAGGTAGGGAAATATATGATATTAGCAGTTGTCTCAAGAGAAGACAGAGCAAGTTGCTGTGGAGTAACACCCTCCAAAAATCATCACCTTGCAGAAACATCAATTTGAACAGCTATCCAGGCATGAAACTAACTTCAGAAGAGCTAGGCAAACAAGGTAAGAGGTCACAGAATTGCTTTGGTGTAACAATAAGCAAGTATGTAATGAAGAAGGAAAGAAGTGTTGACCACATCACCCACCCCTCCTCAAGCTCCAAACAGTGTAGTGTGGAGAGTCGTGTCTCCTTCATGGGGGATAAATAAATAAATAAATAAGAAGAAGAAGCTGAACCTTAGGCATGGAAACCAGTACAAGCTCAGTGATGCTCAGTTTGAAGAAAAACCTCCCAGTGCCCTGGCTTCAGGGCCACATAGCAAACTTCTGGGTCTGAGTTGAACTTGGAACCAAAATTTTGTTTCCGCCATGACATTCTCCCATGTTGAACAGCACAGAACCGAGAAGATTGCATCTGCTCTGGTCTCTCATCTTCACTGATAAAACAGTAAAGGAAGCAAGGGCCTTTCCCCTGCCAGGGACTTTAGCATCTGGCTGATGAAAGAGAATAGCAGGAAGACTAGGTATTAGCATTTACAAGCTAGCTGTTTAAAACCAATATACAAACCGGAAAACACACTAAAGTAATGAGCAAGTAGCCCAACCACTCCTGGAGAAATCACTTAATCAAACAGGAAGTCTGTAGGCTATTCTCTTGAAAAGCCCATGCCCACACTTGAGTGTGTACTTCCTTTCCTAACCCTTCTCTCTATTAATACTCATGATTAAATCTATGTTAAAACTTCTTAATCAACTCCAGTTCTGCCTCCCTCTGACTCCCCGGACAATCAAGACTCCCACCTTCAGTGGATTGAGTGGAGTTTGCTTAAAGTATTTAGGCTTCAACAGTAAGCCGTGTGAACATGTGTCTCCACCGCATGTTCCTGCCACTCTCATCTTTCAAGGTGGCTGCTATGTAGCTACATCTCAGAAGTGCTGTATTCATAGTCCCAAGGATGTTTTTAATACAAAGTTGATTATACTCACAAACTCTTAAAGACTCAAAAATCTATCAAGAAGCAAGAAACATGACATCTCAGCTTCTTAAAGACAGAGAAAAATCCTATTTATAAGTCAATGGATAGTTAAGCCACCCCTGTACTCACAATCTCATACCCACCCACATGTTCACAGCACTCAGTGGGTGTAAAGGAAGAGTACATGAGGCTGGGAGGGAAGAGTTGTGGAGGGATAAAGGAGGAATTGCTGCGGAGGGAATGGGGGTGGGTTTGATCAAAACACATTATATAATTCAAGGAATCATCAAACCAGAAATGCAAAATGGCTCTGATTTTCAAGGAAAGGAAAATTTACACCCACAGGGAGATTGCCCCTCACTGTAGTAAGAATCCCTCTCCTCAGAAGACACATACATGGTATGGTGCTGTATGTCTACCACCTCAGCTTCTGAAAGGCTGAGGAGGGAAGAGTGACAGTTTCATGGTCAGCCTGCCCTGTGGTGTGATATATAGTAAGAACCCATCCTGAAAGAAGCAGCAGCAGACACAGGGCTGGGGGTAGGGTACTGATGAAGGTGTGGAGAAAAGAACTTTGTTGGAATATAAATTGGTTAAGTCAGTGTAAAATACCATAGACGTGACTAAAAGCTAAAAGTAAAACTTTGCATGATTCACTGGTCCTTCTATGAGTATATGAACAACAGAAATTAAGTCAATATGCCAATGAAGCATCACTACTCCCCTGTTTATCACAGCGCTGTTCACAGAGGCAAAGATATGGAAAGAATTTAAGTTTTTATCAGCTGAAAGTTGGGCAAAAGTGAATGTGACTTCCATACACTGGGAATACTATTTAGACAGGAAGGATGAGATCCTGTTACCTGTGACAGCTTGACAATACCTGGAGGTCATTGTGTTAAGAGAAATAAGGAAGGTATGAAAAGATAAGTAGCATACTGTCTCACTGAAAAATTTGACCTCAGAGAAGTTATAAATAATAGCCTGTAAACCAGATGTTGCAGGAAGAGATAATGCCTACGTAGTCAGCGAGTAGGGAGTTGCACTTAGTAGAAACAATTTCTGATGTCCTACCTCATAAGTCATTGTAGATAACATTGTGTATCTCAAAAAGGAGCTAGGAGAAATTATCTTGAATGTTTTCACCCTAAAGAAATAATAAAAATTTAAGGAGATGTGTCCAGCTTGACTTGAATACACACAACATATACACGTACTGAAATACCACATATAAACTCACAATTTCAAACGTTAGTTAAAATTCAAAATAGGCACATAAAGTAAATCTAAACTTGTCACAATTCAGAAGTATCTTCAGTGCTGATGTTTAATCCAGAGGTGATTATCCTAGAACCCCCATGGTCTCTCCCTCTCCCTCTCCCTTTCCCTCTCCCTCTCCCTCTCCCTCTCCCTCTCCCTCTCCCTCTCCCTCCCCTCCCCCTCCACTCCCCCCCCCCTCTCTCTCTCTGTGTGTGTGTGTGTGTGTGTGTGTGTGTGTGTGTGTGTGTGTGTTGTAAGGAGCACCATTTTCCCTATTTTTAGTGAGTGAGCCCATTTGTTTTACATTTGAATAACTGTGTCTGGAAACTTTTTCAAATTTTTGTGAATATTTTCAGATATAATATGCATTCTAAATGTTCTGTTGGGTACAACTGAAAGAGAATACATCCCCTTGCTTAATTCCAGGCTAAAAGATAAATCTGTGACTACATCTGTTTCCACCCAACAAACCAAGCAAATCTAGCCCCCAAAATAAGACAAAATAATAAAAAGCTGAACTTTAAAGTAGGCTGTTTCTAGGTCTTCCCCAGAGTTTTATGGTGGATTTCACACTGATGTATAAGAATCATTATTGTAGGAATTAGGAGCAGAGAGGTTATGCTTAAATTTTTAGGTAATTTTTACACAACCCTCTACTAAAACAATTTCTCTATACAATTCTCAGAATGGTCAGAAAATTATTAAAATCTAAAATCACCTTGAGAAAGATCTACTTCATCCTCATTTTCTATGGAGACATGTTGTTATGATGGACTCAGTTTTCTGTTCGGCTCCCAGAGGTGACGGCATGAGGGTAATGGCTGAGTATAGAGAGTCCTCCATCTGGCTGTACCGGTGTAGGATCCCACTCACAGTAGCTACTTAATGAATTCCTTCTGAATGAAGCATTTCATCAGAGACAGAAGCGTCTTGATTTTTAATTGAAATTTCAATGCATCATCCCCAGAGTTAGAAGATGATAGTAAAATCTGGTTGTAAAATAAAATTATAATTGGTTTTAAGACAGCCTCCTCATCAGCCAAATGCTTCTTGCAGGGCTATAATGTTTAAAAAAGCTCATCATCAAACAATTTAATTTTCATCATAATGTAGCGTACATCAGGTAGCAGGCCCTAAATGTGAAGTTTGAATAATATGGATATAACTGGCTCAAATTCTTATGAATGTCAGTCCTTTGGAAAATAAGTTTTGAATAACTCAGAGAACATTTTCTTTTCTCTTTGGCAAACAGTGGGAAGGATGCTCATGCTGTAGGGAGACTTCAGAGCGAAGGAAGAGAGAGATACATGCATATGAAAGGGGTCTTTATAGGGAGGAAAGAACCCTGTATATGAATATTCTGTCTGGAAAACCATATTTCCCTGTAATAACTGCACAGCATAAAACCAGGGTAATCCTCCTGTTCTAGCGAGCACGGTCCCACATGCAAACTATGCTGTGAGTGCTTGAATCTTCTCCAAAGGGAGGGCGAGGAAGCTGAGGAGTAAACTCCCTGCAGGCTCACTGTGTACCACTGCCATGGCCCCGCCTATATTTATACAATGGAATACTACTCAGCAATTAAAAATAATGAATTCATGCAATTTGTAGGTAAATGGTTAGATCTGGAAAATATCATCCTAAGTGAGTTAACCCAATCACAAAAGAATACACATGAATTGCAATCACTGATAAGTGGATATTAATGAGCCCAGAAGCCCTAAATACTCAAGGCACAATTAGCAAGTCAAATGATTCCCAAGAAGAAGAAAGGAGAGGACCCTGGGCCTATAAAGATTGGATCCAGTTTTGTAGACCCAGAACAGAGAAATCGGGGGGCGGGGGGGGATGATTGGGGAATAGTTGGGGGGAGAGGAATTATGGGACGTATGGTGGGGGGGAACTGGGAAAGGGGAAAGCCTTTGGAATGTAAACATAGAATATAGAAAATAAAAATTTAAAAAAAAAAAGAACCCTTCTGTGCTTGTTTCAGGAGTGTGACCATAAAGGGAAGTAGTCTATCATTTCTCTCTCTCTCTCTCTCTCTCTCTCTCTCTCTCTCTCAGTTTATTCTCATGTACAATACACAGTTTTTTTAAATATAATATTTTATTGATTCTTTAAGAATCCCCTCCCAATTCCTTTTCCCAACTCCTCCCAGAAGCACCCCATCTTCTCTACAACTTTGAGTCTCCCTTTCGTTAGTAAGTCATGGAGGAGAAGAATAAAGGCTGCACACTAATTCCTATTAGAATGGTCAAATTTTTATTCTGGGCAGTTTGTTGAAATCTTTCTCATTCCACAGGCAAGTCTTCATTTCTCGGCATCCAGTCCCTGGCGTAGCATGAGGGCCATGAGCTAGCCATGAACACAGTCCAATACACATTCTGAGATGTTTCTAAAGGCAACTGTGTAGTTCCTCAGTGTCAACGTTATAGACGGATGTGCTTTGTCACAATGACAGAAGGCTGGCCACATCTGTTTTCAGACATGATAGCTCTTTAATAATAACTAAAGAGAAGTGCCATTGGATAAACACATTTAGCGTAAAAGAAAATTGGAAAGTAGTGAGTATATGACGGACTATGGTGGATGAGAAAATCCCGGAAGTCTATGAAAGGGGTTGAGAAACATTAACTTCTTTCAGGAGTGGGTAACATCCCTTTGTCCTGCCGTGTAAACTGCAGCCCACTGCTGATGTTCTTTCCATCCTCTTTGCGGTGCCAAGGGGCTTCACAGACATCAGGTGACCTCAGCCTTCCTTGCCTCGGTTCTTCTTTATACGCAGGCACCTACTTTAGAGACTGCTGCCTGCTTGCCTGCTGCGAGATTCCCAGCATAGCGTGGTGCCTGCACATTTAATGAAGCCCACAGGCAAGCAGAAACAAAACACAGAAAGGAGGTCAGGCCCAGATCTCTCTCTCTCTACCCCTTTTAGAACAGCGCGGCGCGTTTTAACTGAGAGAGTCAAGGGAAAGCCACAGCTGAAGCTGAAGCGTCATTCCTCCATTTTCATTCCTCACCTCTTTACCAAGAAGACATGAGGAGTGTTGCTCTCGAGCCTCTGGCCAGCTCCAAGTGTCTCTCTCTCCTCTTCTTCCCTGTCTTCTCCTCTTCATTCCTGTTGTTGCTGGGACTGGAAAATGGTATTAGAAGATGGTCCATCAAATTCCTCGGGCGATACCCTATCACGAATTCTGTTGAAGGAGAGAGAATTATCTGTGATTTGGACTGCTATTCGTGCCTTCTCTGGACTAATCTTACTAGTGCCAGATTATTTTTTTTTAATTTAACTTAATTGTTTTTAATGTATTCACTTCCCACTCTGTTCACTACCTTCCTCGCAGTCACCGCCTCCCACGGTCTTTCCCTTGTCCATTCTCCTCTTCTCCTGAGTGTGTCAGAACCCCACTGGGTATGCCCTCACCTTGGCACTTCAAGTCTCTTTTGGAGCCAGGCGATTTTTAATCTCTAGGTTACCTAGATTGAGATGTTAGATATGTTTTAATCTCCAGGCATGGTCTTGAAAAAGGAAAAACAAAACTATAAAGCCACTATTTTAAAATTTATTGGTTTCACATAAAAACCCAGATTTCTTAATAATCTTCAGAAAAAAAATACTACTTGTGTCTCAAAGCCTAGTACGGCCTCATCCATATTTCTTAGGAGTGTGGAACCCCTCCCTCCTTCACTCTTTTGCTTCTTCTTTCAAATGCATACAATGCTTTGGAGAAAAACATACATGGAGAAGAGCGTTCTTAGGTCTACTCGTTTTCGTTGACACTGCTGCTCCTATACACTTTGAGTTAAGGGGTCTCAGCTAAGCATGCTATAATGATGTCTGCTTGTAAGAAAATGTTACAGTCACAGGGACGCTAGGAGTCTTAGCTAACTGAGCACATACACTTTACTAAGTGTCCTATATGCCATGTATAATAAACACTACCACAAGCTTCAATTCCTGAATAAATAAGTACAGTCCAGAAAGTTTCTTTAATCTTTCCAACGCAGGCAGTTTGTTAGTTATCAGTTCTGGAGTCAAGTCCAGGTTTCTATGACACCGAAGGCCATACTTGGAATTAATACCCACACCTGCTCCAGCAAATGTAAAGTGTTCCATTTTACAAGAGAATCCTACTCTTGATTAAAGATTAGAATGCTTGATTAAAGATGTCTAGGATGCTTAATATGCTATCTTTACAAAGACAATGACAGTGACAGTTACACAAAACATAAATATTCAACAAGATCCCAAGAATACAGTTTGGCAATAATTATTTACTGATTCGGTTAACTATTTTTACTGTGCTATACTTGCTTGAATTAGCACTGACTTCAAGCTGAATTTGAAAGGATTTCTCCAGAGATCTCGATTCTGAGACATCACTTGATCTGTGGCCAGATATTTTTGGGCCAGAATTCTACACCAGAGCCTTTGAACACAGCAAGCTTAGATGAAGAGCCAGAGCGTGGAGAAACACACCTCTGCAGCATTCGGGATCCTGGAAAAACACAGATGGCCGCCACAAATGAGGTGCTGAAGGAGAAGGAGGCAGCGAGATATTCAACCTTTAACACTGGCAGGCAGGAGCGAGCAAAGGAAGAGAACAACGCCCAGATCTAGTGATAGAACTTTGTGATCCGAGTGAGCTAAACATATCTAAGCTTGGGGTGAGGGAGGCAGCCATGGTAGTGTTTCAGGCACAGGCCAAATATCAGTACTAAAACCTTCCTAAGGCTTTCCATATCCTGCATGTTCTCTTCATGTGCCAGAGAAATAAAGATCCTACTACTGTGACCTACAAGGGTCAGCCCTTCCAAAGTGCAGAGTGAGTTAGAGAGGGGTGGAAGGTGCCTCTAAAATCTCAAATGGAAAATTTTTACAACTTTTATCCTGGCTGGCTAGGATTACCCATGGAAATGTGAGTAACGACAAAGAAAGTTGCACTAAATTGGGGAAGATTCTAAGAAACTGCAAAAAAGCCAGCATGTTAGTATTAGAAACCCACAGGCACTATCTACAACGTTTTCATTTCTGTTCCACAAACAGTGGTGAGGGTGATTAAATCATGGATTTATCAAGCCACACTCTTAGGTGCTCAAAATGGAGATAGATGAGGAGAAAATGCATGCTTTCAAGACCATTAGAATTTAACCGCAAAGAACTGTCCTGTATACATATCATAGTGATTCTTTTCTCTATGCAAGGAGAACTCAGTACCATATAGTAGGAAATGAAAATCTGCAACATTCTCATTGCTGGAACATTCTTCCCAAAATCTGATCCATGGTCAAAAGCATTTGTCCTAGAGGGGCTTATGGAATCAGATGATGCAATTCCATTTTCTTCACCAATCCTTTTCATATCTGCAGCATGACTCTTACATGCCTATAATGTTTCTTCCACCAAGGTATGTATTTATAAAGACATTGAAGTTGGCTCAAGACAGTCGAAGACCAAGTTCTGAGCACAAAGATTCGTTTGCCCAAGAGGGACAAAGGGCATGGATAAGGGACAAAGACAGAAGGAGAGAGAGAGAAAGAGAGAATAAATGAGGAAGCAGGGACAAGAAAGAGAGAATAAGGGGTAGGGAAAGAGGGAAAGGGTATTTGTCCCAGAGGAACAAAGGACTACCTACCCCTGGACAAAGAGAAGGTAGATATGGTCCACAGGCAAATGGCAATTTATAAAGGTAAAGGGGAAAACGCTGTGTGAAAATGAGGTGTTTAATTTTAAGTGGACCTTTTAATTAGGTAATCCAAATGGGGGCTTTTGATTGTTGCACTTACCTTAATAGCTGGACCTTGGTAGTCAGCCTCAGGAGGAGGAAGTGGTCGTATAAGGGAACATACCTTGGCAGCCAGCTTTAAGAAAGTATCTAAGATTTTTTTTTTTTTTTACCAATTCAGAAGGAAAAAGAGAGAAGGGCAATCCTTGTCAGAGCCAAGTTTTCAGTGCTTGGGCTGGCTAGAGCCCCTTTTGTATGCTTGTGTTCTATCAGCATTAAAAGGCTCATCCAAATTATATATAACTTCGAAGAAAATTTTTTCTGTGACATCATGAGAATTCCTCTCACATGAGACAACTTTTAACCATCAAACTGTTATATTATATTAACACTAACACCCAAAATGAATCGATGGGAAATACAAATGTTTACATTGCTGATGAAGTGATATATATATATATATATATATATATATATATTTACCGTAGGCACTCTGACACTATTATCAGCCATAACTCAGAAACATATTTATTAGCAATATAGCCTATGCATTTATTCCACCTATAACTACAAACATATATAAACTACAAATTACAGCAAAAAATATAAAGCAATATAATAATTGAGCATTTGAGGATCGGCCAAATACCATTTTAAGACATCCTCTAAAGGAATATAAGGCAAACATAAAAAACTGATATACAGTGGTTAGTAGAAAACACACATTTATTCTGACTCATGGAACATGTTTAAAAATATAAAGGAAACTGGAATGGGAGAGGGAAAAATTATTATACAAATTAGTTAATTGCTTTATATATCAATCTCCCTGAAGAATCCAATCCACAGAAAGCTGATCCTTACCTTTGGTTCTGGGAGCCCAACTATCACAGAAGGTGAGCACACTTGAACGGAGTGGCACATTTTTGTGGCTGCAGTTCACATGAGGAATGCCCATCATGTGATATTAAATTCTGATGTTTACCCAAACCAGAAATCGTGGTGCCTTCATTTTTTGCCTTACCTCACCATTTGTCTGAGAGGAGGTCTATTACATTCCCATGCTCCACACTGGGGCAGGGCTTCCAGTGTTCTGATCCCCAGCACTGTTAGAAAAAGACTGTAGAGGAAGAAATAAAATTATTGGTGTCTGTGCTTCAATGAGATTTTCTTCGCTCTCTCTGTAAATTAAATTCAAAAGCAAAGTTCAGAGGCTTTCCTCTTTTGCTTTATATGAGGCAAGGCAAACAGCACGGGGCATAATAATCTTTTACATGAAATAATAGCAACTCTATTGAAGAATATATATTAAAAAGGTAAACTTTCAAAAATGAAACTATCTATAATCTTACCTCTACCGATAAATAGAAAATATTGTATATTTTGTTTGTGTATCTCTAGGGTTTGCCATGGTAATATATGCTTTTCTTTACATGCATGCATTCATATTTGCACCTTCACTATATTCTTTTATACTTACTAAGACAGCATGAATATGCTATCTTTCCTTTGTATATTCTAAATAAGAACATTTGCTGTAGATACAAGTCTATATTAAAAGTAGAAAATCTGATCAGTGAAAGATCAAGAAAAGAAGCCAAGACTTTTATTACAGTTTCTATGAAAAGCAACCAAAGAAATGACCATGAAGACACAGAACATTAACAATACCTTTCAATAAGTGCTCTACAGCCATTGGACTAATTTCAACTCCTTGAAGCACAAGTGAAGAAATGTGAAAAACTTCAGAGCAAGAAATGTTTTGTGTCTTGCCAACAGTCAGATTATTTTTCAGCAAGCCACAACAGGGTTTATATTTTGGTCTTCTCAATTTGTACTTCTAGAACTGAAATCAGCCACGGTCAGTTCTGTTTTCTCAATTTTATAGTATCAGGACTGGTGTGTCTTGCTGCAAAACATTCATGCTAGTTCTCTTTTCCATTGCTTCCTGGAAATTTCTGTACACAAAGGTACATGGTGATTGTGGTTAGAAAAGTATGTTCTCGGTGCCAACCTGTTTCTACAAGTGTGCATGTCACCTTTAGACCAATAAATGGAAGGAGAGGAAACCACTGGGTGGTAAACCCTAAACAAATAAAAATCTAATCCTCCCTAGAGTCAGCAGTATCCAGTCCCAAGACATCTCTGTATTTGAGGAGTCTATAAAGCTTGCCAATAAACTTCCCTTTCACTTTTATTTTAACAAAAATTTAGTTTCACTTTTTAACAATTTTCAAAAATTGCTATATAATTACATCATCCTCCCTTTTCTCTCTCCAACCCCTCCCATACACTACCATGTTTTCGCTCAATCTCATGGCCCCTTTTTCCCCCTTAAATTGATGTTGCATATAGAGACAGAGAGATAGACACATGTTCCTAAATAAATAAATCCAAGCTGCTCAGTCTGTATACTGTTACCAGGATGACTACTTGGCACTGGGTAACCAATTTGGGGCTCTTCCTTGGGGAAGACTATTTATCCCAAGTTTGGAATTCTCCATTTGCCCATAATCCCTGGTCTAGGGTTGGGGAACATGATATTTTCTCTGTCTATGACAGCATATCCAGTGATGTTGCTGTTCAGGTCTTGGTTATGCAGCCATGTGTATGTTCATGTGTATGTTCTATGATATTCTTAGGAGACAATTTTATTGCTAACACATTGTTTTCACTTCTCGTCCACTGTGATCTCTGAGCCGCAGATATAGGGATTGTATTGTAGATGGATCAATTTTAGGTAAATGCTATTATTATAGCATCGGGGTGTGATTCTACTGGGTGCCCAGGACAACAGACACATACGCCCTACAGTCGAAGAGTGAAGTATGTCTTGGCAGAAATCCAGACTCTGCCACTTACAATTTTAATGACAATAAGCACAAGGTGTTAATTTCTCTAAAGTTTCTTTTTTCATTCTGAAAAAAAAATTAGTATTTTGATAATATCTGCTACAGGGAAGTGTTTTGAGAATTAAGATAATATGAAATTGAACTGGCATAATATCCTACTGCACATGAACATTAACTCTAATTAAGCTTACAGTTCTTTCACTGCTCACTGTCATTATTCAACAAGTTTGTCCTTTTAATTTACATTTTTGAGAAGTTCATGTGTGAATATTGTATTTACATAATTTTCCTCCCTCCCTCTACACTCTCCAACTCCAATTCCTCCTGTCTCCTGGTATATGTATATGTGTGTATGTGTGTGTGTGTGTGTGTGCGTGCGTGCGTGTGTGTGTGTGTGTGTGTGTGCGTGCACGTGTGTGCGTGTGTGTGCATGTGCGTGCGCGCGTGTGTGTGTGTGTGTGTGTGTGTGTGTGTGTATTTGCGCGCGTGCGCATGCACATGCACAAATGTTAAAGAAAACTATGGTTTGTTCTAATGGTATGACTGTCCCATTTGGCTTAAGGATATACAGTAGAAACTTCTCACATTGTGTTTCTTCTCACCAACATTATTTCTTTTTTAAATTTTCTTGAGCATATAATAATTGTCCATATACTCTCTTCTTAGGACAGCCTGGTGCTATCACCTAAAAGAAGGGAATTGATGACTTATGCCTTGAGACTGAAAGTGACTTGTTACCACAGGCCAAGCTGCCTGAGTTTTGAGTCAAAATTGTTCTGTTTGCTATCCTGTTATTATAGGATTATATTTCCGTCTATATTACCAAATAGACACAGACAATTCAATGAATTATATCTTGTGATTTTCTCTTTTAATAGTGTGCATGTCCAGATCCTGGTTCCCAGGTATAGATACGAGTGATGCATGAGAAATTACAGTTTGCCCAGAGGCTTGAGAAGCACTCGCTCTTCCACTGTTTTGTACCTACTGAAATAATCAACACATTCAACAGACTTACATCTCTGACTGTACACTCTGGTCGTTCATACAGACAACTGATAAATCTGAACATGTGAAAAGCTCTATGCAGAAAATGCAGAACTTTACAAAAATGATCCTGTGACAGTACCAGGCAGAAGTTGGGAAAGACTTTGTGGCAGCATATCTCGGGCTAAGATCTGTGTGCAACAAAGAGACAGGCTGAAGCCTGGATAGAAATGAACCAGGAGAAAGCAGTAGCTGCTGCCATCTCAAAGTAGAGTAAGTAAATGCATAATGTTAAGGGACAAGTAGAAGTCCTGTGTGGCTGGAGTGATCTGTGATGGGATTATCGAGGTGTGGGGGGTCAGAGAAGCTGGAGAGAAGGTTTCCGCTGCTTCCTGCTTGCAGGCAATTTTGATGCACAAACTCTTTTTCATTTGTTAATCTTTGACTAAAATATTTGGAAGTGAGAGATTGGGTGTGACTGAAGCCAGGGCTCATAGGGGAGTCTCATCAACACTACTTGAACACTACAGTGCGATTTTTCCAGGGCTAGAATAGATACAGATCAGTCGAGATTAGAGAGTGCACACTCTCATTGTCATACTGTAATCTTCAAAGACATGATATAAGAAGTGCATACTTGAGTGCTTTGTGTCTAAACGCAGGTCCATCACCTGCAAAATGGGGCCAACAACAGCGGCCTATCAGTCTAAGCAAAGTTCCACAGCATCAAGCTGCAGCATCGAGATAAACACATTAAAACGTGCATTTCTGAGATAACATGTTTTTAATCTTTTCATGCTTTCCTTACTTACAGAGCAGCTGAGAGAAATGCCTTCCTAGAGATCCAGGCTCCTGCTACTAGCCATGAATGAATCCTCGACGCATTTGCAAGACATAAATCATCTCTCTTTACCTTTTTCTATGTGCCATCATGATACTAATGGAGGAAAGGTCACCAATTTCCTGGATGTTTATAGTCAGCATGGTTAATTTCTTCAACTGGCCAGAAAATGTCAAGCCCATCAGAAGCGCTCCTCACTTCATTAGCTAATGTAGCATAATTGGATGTTTGGTGATCAAATAAAATGGAACATTGAAGAATGCCTTGGAATGAGACCAAGAATATTTCTCAAATTACCTCCATCACACCAGCTGATTATCTTTTCACAGAAAATAACACCATATGACTATGCCAAATAACTGTATATATCATTTTTGCAAATAACCCTGAGTTATGTGAAAAGAAAAACCTTTGCACCATTATGTAATCATTCTAATATAAAATATTTACTAAGCATTTAATATGTGTGGTGCTCAAAGATGATCATTTTGAAAAAAAAAATGATCTCACGGAGTACTCTTAGGCAATCTTCAGAGAAAGGATAAGTCTTATTTTGCTAATGAAGAAGCACCATATATCACACTGTGGGGAAGGTTGCTGTGCCTATGATCATTCATTGATTGAGATTTTTAGGATCAAATATGTAAACTCACCTTCCCTGCCTTAATGACTTGAAATCAAGGAAAGGGACATTCAAGGTCTATATAGCACTAAAGAACATGCTGTCACATTCAGACTTTCAAGCGATGCCTTGCCAAGTTGCATCAAGCTTGATGAAGCATGTCCTAGCATTCTCTTTTCATCAAAACTTCCCAGAGAGATGAAGCCCAAGAGAAGAAAAATGCCATTGTCTCAGCACACTTTCTCTCAGGACTCGCTGTGATCTAGTGTATGCCTATTCCTTAATAGGTATCCTTATTCTGATACCTTATTTTTCTTATCTTATTTCCATATCAGCCTTTGGCAGTCCTAGCGCACACTGGTTACTCAAGAAAAACAATGTTCAGTATGCTGTTATATTCTAAAGAGGAAAAGGGATAACATGTAAGAGTGTCTATAATCTTTAAGTTAAAACACAAGCTTCAGAATTTTGATTGATGTATTTTTTTAATTTGTTCATATGACATATTATGATCATAGTCTTAGAAATGTACTTTTACTTGTTTACAAATAGTTCGTGCAGGACACAGAGGTCAATACAAAGGCACAAAGAAAGGTGTACCATTTGCTAAGTTCCTGGTGTAGAGATCGCCATTTGACACTTTTTATGAAAACGTATGCCTAGGATAACATGAGAGCACTAAAAGTGACAGAGCCAATTTAGAGTCAAAAGAAATTGTGCTGCAGGTGAGAAGCCCTTAGCTTTGTATGGTATAACTCAGAACAACTAAGGAAAATTCAATACTCTTTACTACTTTTACATATGATTTCCAAAATATTCTCACTGGGAAAAAGTGCTCCAATATCATAATTCCCATGAGAAAATGCCACCAAATATAAAACAGCAATAGTGTTAGAGAATAGTATAATTTTAATGACTTGATAAATAGGTTAGGTGAATACTGTAGCAACATTTGTCCCAATTTTTTTTACTAATTATTTTCCTTTCCTGCTGATAAAACGCTAAGCCTTAAGCTGTTGAAGAATAATTTTGTCTTTTTTCATAACTCAGCATTATTTATAGCACAATAAACCTAATAACCTAAAGCCAATACTGAAGTGATTCTTCCAAGTACCACAGAAATTTCTGTTTTTACTTCCCTGTTCTGTGGGCAGAAGAAGTACATTCCTAGTTCCCAGAAACAGCAAACAGCACTTGATGAGACAGATAACTGAATGTCCATGAGTTGATGAGGTTCTGAGGAATATATATTCTCATGAATAGATAGAGGACTTTAAGAAGGACATAAATAACTCCCTTAAAGAAATACAGAACACAGATAAACATCTAAAAGCCCTTAATGAGGAAACACAAAAATCTCTTAAAGATTTATAGGAAAACACAACTAAGCAGGTGAAGGAATTGAAAAAAAAATCCAGGATCTAAAAATGGAAATAGAAACAACAAAGAAATCACAAAGAAAGACAACCTTGGAGATAGAAAACCTAGGAAAGAGATCAGGAGTCATAGATGCAAGCATCACCAGTAGCATATAAGAGATAGAAGAGAGAATCTCATGCAGAAGATACCATAGAAAACATTGGCACAACAGTCAAAGAAAATGCAAAATGCAAAAAAAAAGCTCCTAACTTAAAACATCCAGGAAATCTAGGACACAATGAAAAGACCAAACCTAAGGTTAATGGGTATAATATAGAACAAAGATTTCCAACTTAAGGACCAGTAAATATTTTCAACAAAACTATAGAAGAGAACTACCCTAACCTAAAGAAAGAGATGTACATAAACATATAAGAAGCCTACAGAACTCATAGCAGCTATGAGATATACAGGACCAAGCCAGTCACCTTTCCAGCATGGAGATGAGAAAGATCCATATGGACATTTGAAGTCCTGTGAATATTTGATAGCTTCTAAGGAGTGGCTGAGTCAGTTTTCTTTAAGGGTGTAGGCCTTGGTAACTCTACCATACTCTAGTGTATAACATCACATGTGTGAATTTATACTCAGCATAAATTTCACTGGGTAGAATATTTTCAAAAATGAAGGTACAAGTTTGGGGTGGAATGGGGTTAAATAATTAAAAAAGAAAAGGCTAGAATATGATTAGTATATATTATATATCTGTATGAAATTCTCAGAGAAAATAAAAATAACTTAGTCTCACCAGACCATTTATGTCCTGATACCAATAGAAAGTAAAACTGTAACAAAATAGAAGATTAAAGTTACAGTCGGGCAAAACACAATGAGTCTAAGAATTCTGCATTCCTAACTCTCCTGAAGAGGCAGCCCTCCTGGACACAAAACCAAAAAAATATTAAATCCTAACATAGCTCAGACAATTAGTTACAAGATGCAGTTTCTAAGAAAATTGTCCATTGACTTTAAAACATTACTGATTTCTTTTGAAAAGGGAAGCTAGAAAATCATGCATGGAAAGAGGCACTAATGGTATTAGGTTTAAAAATAAAATATAACATTTTACAGTGTCACGTAAATTGATTTAAGTATATTTACTTTAGCAGGAGTGAAATCAATATTATCCTTTATTTGCTAGTTAAACTCAGACTCAGTTATAACATTAAGCCAAAAACAATTGGTTGGCTTTGAAGAAATATGAGAGCTTCCTTGGGTTGTTAGAATGGGGCCCTCACATGTAGTCTGCCAGGCCATATCTAACCAACACAATCACAGGCTAATACAGAAGACTTTTCCTTTACTAAAATCTTAAAAATGTACCTAGAAGAGGTCCTAGCATCCTTTGAAATATGCTAGATGTCTCCCTGAACCAGGGATGACTGTAAATGTTACGAAGGAGATCATTTCCTATTTTCTGTGCTAAAATAGGTTCCTGAAATACTGTCTATTGACTGAGAATAATGGTCTCACATCACTGCATAAAACATGATGATTTGTTCAGCCAAGGTGCAGGCATAAGATACACCGGTAATGGGTGGCAAAATAGAATGATACAATTACAAATCTAGACACATGGCCAGGTAGCGAACTGGGGACTACAATAACTATATTTGTTCATGAATAGATTCTCTTACTTCTGCCTCATAGAAAGTGCAGTGATGGTCACTGTCATCTGAAAGACATACTTCTGATTGAGTATGCCTCTACTCTGTTTAGATCCAAATGAGTGCTTTATCAGTGGACCCCAAGGATCTAATGATGGAAATGATTCTTACATTTCCTTTCACCATCCCTCACTGGGTTTTCTTATTAACATTCAAACCTTTGTAAATGCCTCTTTTACAAACTCTTTATTTGTTCCATTTTGGTGAGATGCTGGGTTCTCTCTGGAACCTTGACAACTATACTATCTCATTATGTTATTGAGAAGACAAATCTCAAGCAAGGTCTAAGTCCTAGGAATGCTATCTGGTATCATTGGGTAGGGATAATAGAGATGCTTGGTTATTATTACCACTTTAGAAGCTGGTACATCATCTTATGAAGAGATTTCATAGCAGCATAGTATCAGTGAAGTATCCATCAAGAGGAAACCCTTAATATGTAGTTGTTAGTACAATAGTAATTTCTTATTTTGTAAAAAGAACCCACTCATAGCCACTGACATTGAAACTCCCTCCACAAAACCTCTATCCTACCTATTCCATTTTATCTTTACATTTTATCAATGATCATTGTCTTGATCTAGATAATAAAAACAAGGGGCTTTGCAAAGAGTTCTATTTCAGCTTTGCCAGGCTCCTTTGAGTTTTTCTTTATAGGGAAAAGTGGGTCTGCATTGGATTGCGGGGGAGGGGGATTGGGGCACAGTCCCCATGGGAAGTGCTGTACTGCATCTCCCAGTACCACTGCCATCTGGTGTTGAGCTATAGGGAAGTGGTGAGCCACTGATCCGGGGGTGGGGGAACGCAGTGTAAGATATGAGTGACAGAAGTTGGGATACCCTGATTTCTGGGCCTCCAGTCACCACTAGAGAACTGCACAGAGAAATTGGGGAGGCCTGCGGGCTGGGCTGAGGATGGTGACTAGCCCAGGGCTGGGGAGAATGGGAACTAAGGCCCAGCTCATGTCCTTAGCTTCGCAGAGTTTAGTTGGAAACAGAGAGAGGCCTTCTATGGGAGACTCAGGCCACAGATATGTAGGGGAGGACCTTCTCTGTGCTCCCCATAGTGGTTTGCAGTGAAAAAGATGGTTCATATTTATCCATGCTGTATATTAACTGCTGATCATAGAAAATGCATACCAACTTTTCAGGACAGACCAGAGATTAAATACCTCTTGTGGAAAGGAATGTCTGGAAAGGGAAGCTTATTGGTTAACCCAAAGAGCCTCTAGGTAACTCATTAGCATGGAGAACTCTGTTCTGGGCTATGTGACCTATGTGGGGAGTATAGCACACATGTGTTCCAAACTAGGAATCTGGCAGGGAGCAAGGAGGCACCTACCAGCTCAGGTATGTACCTGAGTTTCTAGAGTCTCAGACCATCTCAACCTTACCAAATTTCCTGGCATGGTCCATTGTCCCACAGGGTAAGCTACTTGTCCCCTGATGATTTCATTTCTCTGAGACACTCAGGGAAAAGACATGTGAACCATTGACTTTCAAATGATATATTTAGTATTTAAAATTCAGAAGCATGGCTAAACCCTGTACTGTAATAATCATAGCAGCAACAGTAATCACACAAAATCACTGTGGCTTTCCTAAGGGATCATCTAGGTTTCATATGCTGGACCAATGTGAAAAAGAAGTCACAACAGTACAGGAGTAGCAAGTTCTATAGAGAGTTAGAAGATGACAAGGTATCAAAGGACACAGACTCGTTTATAACTAGGGTTTTCAAAGACATGCTCTTTTTATCATACTAAGTGCAGGGACTACCCACAAAGGGTCATTCCTGAATGGAGCAAATATTTCTTATAGTCTGATTTAGCTATTAGTACTAAATAGGAAATTTGAAAAGAGGAAACAGGATCTCAGAGAGATTAAAAGAAATTCCTATGTTTGAGAACCTTGGATAACTACGTGTAAAGTGGCTTATCTGAATTGTAGTGGGAGATGGAGCCTGCTGATGATTTCTCCTTTGAGTCTGATCTGGAAAATTCCTTTGCTACAATAAAGCAATTCAATACATGTTCCTTGGTTTGTTGATGGGCAAAATAGACTGATGGTTTGCCAGCTTCTGTTTGGAACTAGTGAAGATGCTCTCTTTACTGACTTACATTTTCCTAGAAGATTTTGCCCAGCCTACTGTTGCCTCCATCTTCCTATACATCTCAAACGATCTCAGAGCAGTTGGCCCACTTCTGAAAGACTGTGGTGTTCCAGTACCTTCTCTTGGAATAAGCTCTGAAAGTCTTGGAATGTCCAAAAACACATGTCCTGTTGTATAATCTGTAATAATTTTCAATTGTAATTTGAGTGTGAAGGAATGGCTTCTTGCCTACAAGGGAAATAGAGTAGTCGCAAACCAAACATGCTGAGTCTCACATCATCTGCCCTTCCAAGGTTATAATCCCACATGTCCCAGCTGTTGAAACACAAACAATCTTAACATAAGAGGTGTCCCAACTTTAAGTCCCCTGAAAGCGTAGTAGTGATTACTAGGTACAGGAAAATGTGTGGAAATCAGGGGTCTGGGACAATAATGGAAGAAATGTGGCTGGATAGACATGGACAAAAACACATTGAATCCCATTAATATGTGCTGATTTAAAATCAATAAGAACTCAATGCATTTAAAGAAGGAAGAAGTGAAACTATCATTATTTGCAGATGATATGATAGTTTACCTAAGCGACCCAAAAAACTCCACCAGAGAACTTCTACAGCTGATAAACAACTTCAGCAAAGTGGCAGGTTATAAAATTAACTCAAGCAAGTCAGTGGCCTTCTTGTACTCAAAGGACAAGCAGGCAGAGAAAGAAATTAGGGAAATAACACCCTTCACAATAGCCACAAACAACATAAAATATCTTGGCGTAACTCTAACCAAACAAGCGAAAGATCTGTACAACAGGAACTTCAAGTCCTTGAAAAAAGAAATCGAAGAAGACCTCAGAAGATGGAAAAATATTTCTTGCTCCTGGATTGGCAGGATCAATATAGTAAAAATGGCCATCTTGCCAAAAGCAATATACAGATTCAATGCGATCCCCATCAAAATCCCAACTCAATTCTTCATAGATCTAGAAAGAGCAATTCTCAAATTCATCTGGAGCAACAAAAAACCCAGGATAGCTAAAACTATTCTCAACAATAAAAGGACTTCTGGGGGAATCAATATCCCTGACCTCAAGCAGTACTACAGAGCAATTGTGTTAAAAACTGCATGGTATTGGTATAGCAACAGGCAAGCAGATCAATGGAACAGGATTGAAGACCCAGAGGTTAACCCACAGACTTATGGTCACTTGATCTTTGATAAAGGAGCCACAACCATCCGGTGGAATAAAGATAGCCTTTTTAACAAATGGTGCTGGTTCAACTGGAAGTCAACATGCAGAAGAATGCGAATTGATCCAATCTTATCTCTTTGCACTAAGATCAACTCCAAGTGGATCAAGGACCGCCACATAAAACCAGACACACTGAAACTATTAGAAAAGAAACTTGGGAAGACCCTGGAGGACTTGGGCACAGGGGAAAAGTTCCTGAACAGAACACCAATAGCTTATGCTCTAAGATCAAGAATCGACAAATGGGACCTCATAAAATTACAAAGTTTCTGCAAAGCAAAGGACACTGTCCGAAGGACAAAACGGCAACCAACAAAGTGGGAAAAGATCTTCACCAACCCCACATCCGACAGAGGGCTAATATCCAATATATACAAAGAACTCAAGAAGTTAGACCGCAAAGAAACAAATAACTCTATCAAAAAATGGAGCGCAGAGCTAAACAAAGAATTTTCACCAGAAGAAATTCGGATGGCTGAGAAACACCTTAAAAGATGTTCAACATCATTAGTCATCAGGGAAATGCAAATCAAAACAACCCTGAGATTCCACCTCACACCAGTCAGAATGGCTAAGATTAAAAACTCAAGAGACAACAAGTGCTGGCGAGGATGTGGAGAAAGAGGAACACTCCTCCACTGTTGGTGGGATTGCAAAATGGTAAAACCGCTCTGGAAATCAGTTTGGCGGTTCCTCAGAAAATTGGGCATGTTACTTCCAGAGGACCCTGGCATACCACTCCTGGGCATATACCCAGAGGATTCCCCTGCATGCAATAAGGACACATGCTCCACTATGTTTATAGCAGCCTTGTTTATAATAGCCAGAAATTGGAAGCAGCCCAAATATCCCTCAAAGGAGGAATGGATACAGAAAATGTGGTATATTTATACAATGGAATACTACTCAGCAATTAAAAATAATGAATTCATGCAATTTGTAGGTAAATGGTTAGACCTGGAAAATATCATCCTGAGTGAATTAACCCAATCACAAAAGAATGCACATGAAATGCAATCACTGATAAGTGGATATTAATGAGCCCAGAAGCCCTAAATACTCAAGACACAAATAGCAAGTCAAATGATTCCCAAGAAGAAGAAAGGAGAGGACCCTGGGCCTGTAAAGATTGCATCCAGTTTAGTAAAGAAACCGAGGGGGGAGGGGGAATTATTGGGGAACAGATGGGGGGGGAGAGGAACTATGGGAACTATGGTGGGTGGGAACTGGGAAAGGGGAAAGCCTTTGGAATGTAAACATAGAATATAGAAAATAAAATAAAAAAAAAGAAGTGTTTTACACAGACAAAACAGTATCTGATTTTTCTATATCCGGTTTGTTAAATCCTTGGCTTAAATCCCACTAGAAATCATAAAAGGAGGAGAAACTGTCACTAATGTGAAGAGAAACTTGGGTTCCTATCAGGAGAGGGAACGCTCCTCTTTAGCTATGTTCTCTGTCAGGACTGCACAGCAAAGTGTTTTACACAGGGAGGGCGTTCAGTGAGAAAGAATCAGGCATAGACTGGGGAGATGGTTCCGCAGTTAAGAGCACTGACTGCTCTCCCAGAGGTCCTGAGTTCAATTCCCAACAACCACATGGTGGCTCACAACCATCTGTAATGGGACCCTATGCCCTCTTCTGGGGTGCTTGAAGACAGAGACAGTGCATTCATATAGAAAGAGTCAGGCTAAGATTTTGGAAGGCAATCTTCTAACTGTGTGATCTACTCTCTCCAAAAATACTGACCTTGAAGCCATCTTGAGCCTTCCAGTCCCTCCAGACACTTTCTTATTTTGCTTTTAGCCCAGAGTGAAACAAAACAAAACAAAACAAAACAAAACAAAACAAAACCATACAACAAAGGTCAATCATTGTCATTCATAATTTGCTTTAAAACAAATGTGCTCCTTGGATTCCATCAAGAGGCATGTTGATTGTCTGTTATTATCTATCTAGGAAGGAGGAGAACCTTGGGGAAATAAATATATCTTCTGCTGCTTCTAGCCGCAGCCCCTCTCCCAGCTTCTTTCCATCTTCTCATTTCCCAACCCACTCCAACCCCCACACCACGAATCCACATCCTGATAATTCAATTCTTTTCCCTCCTATTTTTCCTGTTCTTGTAGCAAAATATTTCCTCCTGCGTTGTAACAGTTTAATTATTCTTTCAAGAAAAAGATGTAACTAATCGCTATTTTCCTTCTTTCTCATAATTGGATAATTGCATATTTAGCAGTTTCATCAGTTAATTGTGCACATGGGGGAAGAAACCTCCTTTAATATTTAAAGACAATGTTTTATTTAGTTGTAAGCAAAATGGATTAATGTTTTCGTTCGGAAAATCTGTGAATAGATTATTTCACAGCTTCTATAACCTATTTTTAATGAAGGAATTAATTTAAGTACAGATTTGAGAAATCTAAGAGAAATGACTAAAGTATATCTCTTAAATGTGAAAAAGAGAAAAGTGTGCTTCCACTAGCATGTGGGCATAGGGCACTTTGCTTATGTAACTGGTAGAGCTGATAGGAAATGTAGAGAACATAGGACTTTCCCCGTGAAAGCCATAGACCTTGTTTGAGTGATCTACCTTATTAAAGGCATCATGACTGGGTACCAAGTTAACTCATTGTTTTGTTTTTCTTTCTACCATGGGGAAAACATGTTGGAAAATTTAAAATGGATTCCTCTGATACTAATCTTTGATGTCAGAAAAAAGTAATATTCCAATAGACAATAGGCTTGAAAGGGAGCAATTTTTCTTTTGTCCCATCTGTGGTCAATGTTTTTTAAAGTGTTTTCCTATATGAAAAAACTTTAGGAAGCTTCTGGGGTAGAAGGCTTTCGTATGGGTTTTTTTTTTAAAGGCCTTTAATATTAGTTGTCTCTCCCTGTATTCCCTCCTTTACACTGTCCTCCACACTCCCCATTTAATCCTCCTGTTTTCTTTTCAACCTTTACATGGATGCACTCTATTTCCCCTTTAGGATGAGAATATTTCTCAGAAAAGAAACACTTGTTTATCATGCCCAGGGACCTGTGCTGACCACTAGCCACAGCATTGACCACACAATAAATTCTTTAGGCTATATCTTCAGTTTCCTTCTGTCCTCTCTGGACAGCCTCCTTTATGATAGCCTGGAAGATTAAAGAAAAAAATGCTTTCTGATCCTCATCTGGACTCAGACTGAGAGAATGGTGGAGACAAAGAAGGGAAGTATCACTCAGTCACAGTGGAAATGACAAAATAACACAGTGGGCTTGGCAAAAACTGTATTTCTTTTATTTTTTTTTTAAAAAATACTATGACATTCTGATGTAGCTTTATTGCTTTTACACTCCTGCTATATCTGTTAAAACATGTCACCTCTCTGTTCTACATTCTAACTAAAGACAATGAAGATGAATGGGTCAATTACTGAATCTCCAAATACAATAGAGGAAACTCAGTTTCCCCCAAAGCAGAGTCAGAATAACTATTTTTAATACTTTACCAATTTCATTTCTGTTGCTGTGATGAAACATCTTGTCAGCAAGCAACTTAAGGAAGGATAGGTTTATTTTACTTTATTATTTCAGGTTAAAATCCATCATTTCAAGAAACTTAAGACAGAAACTTAAAGCAGCTAGTTATATCCATAGTCAAGGGCAGAGAGACAGTAAAGGCATGAATCTTTGCTTGTTTGCTTGCTTTGGGATTTTTCTTCACTCTTAAACAGTTCAGGGCCCAGCCTAGAGGATGCTGCTCCCAAGAGTGAGCTGTGTTAGTTAATATTCAAAACAATGCCCTTGAAACATAATGACAGGCCAACCTGATCTGCATAATTCCTCAACTGATTGTATTTTAAGCCAATTCAATTCTATTTTAACCCAAAAGACTACTTACATAGTTTCCATGATTAATTGGTCTTTGTGTCAGCTCTTAGTAGAAAAATATATGGTGTGACATATGACCAACACATGACAACAGATAATCAGGCAAGAAGAAATAAATAAAGGGGCTTGAGAGAAACAGAAGAAAGGAAAGATGAAAGGACTGACTGGAACATAGAAGGAGCAAGGTTCACTGAGGCTAGGGAATGAAAATTCTGCAATGGAAGAAGTAGTTAGAACTTAGAAATCAGACAAATATGCATTGTTCTCTTTTTTCTTCATCTGAATAGTGAGACTAGTCATGTTTTATGTTTATTAGTTTTTATTATGACAGATAGTTTACTGTCCCTGCATTTAGTCCTTTTCCACTCTAGTCAGGAGTGATACTTTCTTCTACTTGTCTCAATTAGTCCCCAGTTCTGAGATATGTTAGGAAACAAAGAAATTTTTGAGACTTCTGGATGGCTGAAAGGAGGATTCCCACAGGAGGACATGTCTAGTGGTGAGTTGAGACTGTTTAGGACAAAAATAAGCCTCAACAGAACCTTGGGTAACCAGTGGCTACATTTGGGTCTTGGTAGATAGTCCAAATAAAGATAACCTACTGTGTACTCTATGGAAGAAACACCTGTCAATAAAAAGATGGTTAGCCAATAAGCTGCAGGAAATAGGCGGTAAGAGTTGCAGTAGAGAGAAGACCTTTGGGGACAGAGTCTGGTGCAGGAGGAAGTTCACCCAAACTCTGAGGAGAAGCATGAAACTGAGAAGAGGTAACCAGCCATATGACAGTCATAGAATAAAATAAGTAGTTTAACTGAGTTAGGAGCTGGTAGGGGAACAAGCCCAAGAGTATGGTAGCTTAGGCATTTATTGACATATAATCAAGTCTCAGAGTTGTTATTTCTGGAACTAGGGCACAAGTGGAGAATCTCAAGCTTACAGTGGTGTAAATGTACCTCCCTGTATGCTTCCATGTGGGAACAACTCCAAACTGGTGCCTTTTTACATTTTCACAATGAATTTCCACCCTACTCTACTCACTTTTTATGATCAGCTTGTAAGAACAAAGACATTTGGTGAGCAAGTGTCTTATGGATTCTATCACTGTGATAAACATCATGACCAAAAGCAATTTGGGGAGCTGTATTTCAGCTTACACTCAAGTCCAATTCCATCAATGAAGGAAGTTGAGGCAGGAAACTAGAGTCAGAAACTAAAGTCAGAAACTAAAACCATGGAAGAATATTGAGTACTACCTTGCTCTCCACAGTTTGCTCTGCCTGTGTTCCTATAAAAATTAGGGCTACATTTCAGTGGTGGCATCATCCTCAGTGTACTGGTCCCTCCCTCATCAATCATTAATCAAAAAAATGCCCTACAGACTTGCCCACAGGTCAATATGATTGAGTTTTTTTCCCTTTCAATTTAAGTTCTTCTCAAATAACTCTAGTTTGTGTGGCATTGGTCAACAAAACAAAAACAAACAAAACAAACAAAGAAACAAAAACAATAAACAGGGAAATAAGGCAGAAGGAATCATACCTATAATAACTCTTGGTTGATCTCCTTTGATTCTTGAGGTGAGCATAACAATAGTTATGTTGGACTAAACGCTAGAAGATCTCTGAAGGCATAGCATGGGTGATGACTGCTGTGGGAACTCTGTACTAATAGTAAAGTGAAACTGTCAGGTGAGAAACCACTTAATAACCTGGTTCCAAATGATAAGGTGAGTTATACATGTGCCAAGTGCTGTAGATGGGAAGTTAGAGACAACACTGATTTCTAACTGGAGGAATCCAGTGTGCATCCATCTAGGGACAGAAAATACACGAATAGCCTTGATAGAGTTGTGATATAAAACAAGCATCAATATGAAGCTGGTGTGTAAATAGATGTGTAGGTTGAGAAAATTTCTTTATGCACCCAAAAAGAGGGAAGGATGTGAACAACTGGCCAGGGCCTCTGGTTGAGCTCATGTTGGGCTGTATTTAAGAATACATAAAATGAAAATCCTATTCTTTCCCTTACTCCAATATAAAAGCTATGTGCCACACCTGAAAGCCCCAATGAAAGCTCAACATTCTATAATGAAGCATATACTACCTCACTGGAAATGTCCTTGAATTTACAGGAGGATCAGATGTTTTCCTATAGCACAGTTTCAATCAATAGAGTGCTGCTTTAGCATGAATTCCAGAACTGTATAAACCAGGCATGACAGAGCACTCCTGCAGTCCCAGGATTCAGTTGGTGGAGGCAAGAGGAACAGAAGTTCTAGGTCATTGTCAGGTAAGTAATGAGTTCAAGGCCTGCCTGAGCTACTTGAAACTGTATCAAATGAACAAAAAAAAAAAAAAAAAGCAAAATAAAATGTCATAATTAACATTTCAATATGTACATGTTTATTCCCATCTTTTATTAATCCAATAAAGTGCTCTTTTATTTAAACAGTCAAAAGAAAAAATGATTGTAATTATTCTAAGATGTCCACTGAAGTGGAAATTTCTGCTTTCTTTGGAGACTCAGCTGTATCATGTGATGTTTTTCTGGAAACTCTTCTATGAGAGGATGGTTTGCTAAGGCATACACTTGGGAGAATGTTTCGATGAGAGCAAACCCTTGGTGTTTTTCTGGGAAAAAAGGGGTGGCATATGATGATTTGCTAGAGAGGATTCTTGAGAGAGCACATGATGTTTGGACAGGGTATGTGCATAAGTCAACGGGGAGTGGACAGTGCTGTGGCATTGGTTTGCCTTGCACTCTTTGCTGATCTTTCTTGGGCTTTGTTGACGATGCTATGTCATTGGTTTTCCTTGCCTTCTCTGCTGATCATCGTTTGTTGTGAATTTGTAGAGAGAAATACACCAAGGAAGTTCTTGTAATATTCTGGCAGCTTCTTGCTGTTTCTGTGGATTCAGGCCAATTGGCACAGCCTCATGGTTTCTTCTGGATCAAACTGCCATAGCTGCTTCATGAGTGGTGCATGCTGCTGATTTGTGTGAAGTGTACTGCTGATATCTTGACAAACATGATTGGAATCTACCCAAAGAACAACTTCTAAACAAATCCATATCCCTCTTTGCCCTATTAACCTTTCCCTTACACTACCTCTGGTATGTGGTGGGCTAGAGGGGAGGTTAAAGCATTTAAGAACCCTTATTAAAGTAGGCTTTGAAAGAAAATCTAGGCTTACAGTCCATACTTTCTCCCTGCTGTTTACATTCAATATCTTTCATACACAAACATGGTTGCAAATGATTTGTTCATCAGCTACCTTACAGTTCTGCGTTGTTATCACTATTTCAAACTAATGAACATAGAGATTCCCAGACCACTTTCCTCTCATGATATACATACATACATACATACATACATACATACATACAAGCATATATGCATACAACGGATCAGAGTTAAACGAATATGTGAGAGTGTAATAAATCTTAGGTCATATAGCCTTAACATCCAGAGTGAAAGCAAAAATAACTGATGGAGATTGTCTGAAAGCAGGTATACAAAACACTCTAACCCAATACCATGAATTGGACAAATGTGTTTCTTTGTTGAAATGATAGGAATCCAGGAAGGGACTGAAGTTAAGTCCCTTTGAGCATCCAATAATTTATAGACAAAGAGACAAAAATCAAGGGAAATAATTGTTCATTGAGCTGAACATTAATTGGTCTCAATCAGTCAAGATTTGCTTAGGGCAATGGTGATCACTTCTTCTGCTATAGTAAAGAAAAATACATTACTCATTGCTCTACTCTGAATCTCCAATCTCTGTTGTTACACATGCCAATCAACTCAAACAAAAGGGAGCCCATATACATACATATATACATATAAATATAATATACATATATATTGAGAGAGAGAGAGGGAGGGAGGGAAGGAGGGAGGGAGGGAAGGAGAAAGAGGGAGAGGGAGAGGGAGAGGGAGAGGGAGAGGGAGAGAGAGAGAGAGAGAGAGAGAGAGAGAGAGAGAGAGAGAGAGAATTTATTGGCCAAGATTTTTGGTCCTCAGTTGGACCATCAAGTCACTATACATAAGCAAATGTGATCCATGCCCTGAGGCTTTAGGTCCACTCCAGAGTAAAACAGCACTGGAGCCACTCCATAGGCCTTCCCCAGAGTCTTGAACAATCCATAGGGATGTCAGTCCATACAACCCCAGATGTGAATCACCAGAATGCCATTTGTGGCCTACGCACATGCCAATAGTCAGAGCCAGGCCCTTTGCTAAGTAATCTTAGGCCAGGCTCTGGTGCTAGGGCCAGTTAGGAAGGGTTGTGGGGTTCCAGGTTTTATTAGATTCACACTTCAGACCTACTTTTTAATGGTGACCTAGTGTCTTCCCTGTCCCCATGGATTCCAAAATAGGTCTATTTCTCACAGCTTTAGGAAGTGTTAGGTACCCTAGCCCTTAGGCACCTAGCATCCATCACACTAGTCTCCAATAAAAACTCAAAGTGGTTCTTCTGGCTGGTTTTGTGTGTCAACTTGACACGAGCTGTAATTATCACAAAGAAAGGAGCCTCAGTTGATGAAATGCCTCCATAAGATCCAGCATTTTCTCAATTAGTGATCAAGGAGGGAGGCCCACTGTGGGTGGTGCCATCCCTGGGCTGGTAGTCTTGGACAAGCTGAGCAAGGCAGGGGAAGCAAGCCAGTAGGTAACATCCCTCCATGGTCTCTGCATCAGCTCCTGCTTCCTGACCTGCTTGAGTTCTAGTCCTGACTTCCTTGGGTGATGAACAGCAACATGGAAGTGTAAACTGAATAAACCCTTTCCTCCCTAACTTGCTTGGTCGTGATGTTTGTGCAGGAATAGAAACCTTGACTAAGACAATGGCTCAAATAGATGAGGGGGAAAAAAGACAGGGTATAGATTACTTCACCTTAAATCATATGCATAATATGAAGATATAGAATCTATGGCCCACATACATTAAAACATCAACAGAAGTTAGTTATTTACTTCACTCTTAGTTACCAGGGAAATGAAAATCAAAACAACCCAGAGATTCCACCTCATACTAGTCAGAATGGCTAAGATAAAAAAACTCAAGGGACAGCAGATGTTGGCAATGATGTAGGGAAAGTGCTGGTGGGAGTGGAAACTTGGACAACTAGTCTGTAAATCAATCTGGCAGTTTCTTAGAAAACTCAAAATAGTTCTAGTTGAAGACCCAGCTATATCACTCCTGAGCATATACACAAAAGATGCTCTACCATACTCAAATGACATGTGTGCCACTATATTCATAGCAGCTTTATTGATAATAGCCAGAAACTGGAGTACTATTCAGCTATTTAAAAGAAGGGCATCAAGAATTTTTCAGGTAAATGGATACAACTAGAAAATATCATCCTGAGTGAGGCAATCCAGATCCATAAGGACATGCCTTGTATGTACTCACTTATAAGTGGATATTAGCCATAAAGTGCAGAATACCCATGATCATCCCACAAACCCAAGGTAAACAAGAAGGAAGGCCCAAATGAGGATATTGAGTCACACATAGAAGGGAAAGAGGACAAACAAAATAGTCATAGGAGGCAGATGGAGGGAAGGAATGAGGGAAGAAAGCAGGAGAGGGAAATGAGGAGGCAGGATCATATGCAGGTAGAGACAGGGAAAAGGACCAGAGGGCCAGGAGGATGAATAGAAATCTGCAGCTGATGGAGGAGTGTGCATCGTGGAGGGGGACTGTCTAGGATGTCCAGAGACTTTCTAGATAGAGGTAGGGGAGGATCCCAGGAGTCAATGCAGGTGACCTTAGCAGAGATACCTAACAGTGGGGGTATGTTAGGTGGGGGTGAAGAGGCCACCTCCTGTAGCCAGGCATGATCCCCCCAATGGAGGGACAAAGTCACCAACTCACACACAAAACTTTCTACCCAAAACTTATCCTGTCTAAAATAAATGCAGGGATGGAGCAGACACCAAAGGGAAGGCCAACCAATAAGCAGTCCAACTTGAAACCCATTTTTTAGACAAACACCAATTTGTAATGATAGGGTTAGGGTTAGGGTTAGGGTTAGGGTTAGGGTTAGGGTTAGGGTTAGGGTTAGGGTTAGGGTTAGGGTTAGGGTTAGGGTTAGGGTTAGGGTTAGGGTTAGGTTTTTCTTGCAGACAGGAACCTAGCATAGGCTCTACCCAGCAGCATTCTGAAACAGATGCAGATACCCATAGCCAAACATTAGATGGAGGCCAGGAACACTCATAGAAGAGATGGGGGAAGGACAGAAGGCCCTGACATAGAAGGGAACACCACAGGAAGACCAACAGAGTCAACAACTCTCAGCCTCTGTGAGCTCTCAGAGTCTGAGCCACCAACCAAAGGACACACAATCCACAGGTTGGAATGAGGCCTCCAGCACATGTATAGCAGACAGGCACCTTTGTCCTCATGGCTGTCTTGTCTAGCCTCAGTGGGAGAGGATGCCCCTAATCAGGCTGAGACTTGATGTGTCACAGTGTCCCCACCCTCTCAGAGAAAAATTGGAGGGGTTGGGTAAGGGACTCTGTTAGGGAGGGACTGAGAGGGAGAACAATGTTTGGAATGTAAATAAATAAATTTTAAAAAAAGAAAAAGAAAAACAAGGCACAGTGCAACTCACTTTACCTTAACTCATATGTGTCATATGACAGTATTGAATAGATTGGCTACATATGTTAAAACAATAACAGAACAGGCTGGGCACATGTATACATGTTATAATATGCTTCAATGGGGAGACTTGGGAGTCTCTCGAACATCCCTGATGAAGAAGTACAAAGAGGAATCTCACCCCTAGTGCTGTGGGGTTTGCTTGACGGGTTTTGGAAACATTTCTAGGCCAGGCTGGAAATTTAGTTTAAGCTACACACACACACACACACACACACACACACACACACACACATTTACATATTTACAGACCGACTCCTTGGTAGAATAGTAGCGTGGGATTTTTTAGGTTGATAGTAGCAGGTTCCAGACATCTTTACTGTTTTATCTTCTTCTATACGTATCTCTCTCCCACATTCTTAATTAGAACCCTTGCCCTAATTTTTCCATAGCCTCCAATGGAAAAAAAAGTAAAATATATCTACAACATGATTCCTTTCTTTTTAAAATTTTTTTTTCTTTAAGATTTTTCTAACATCATTTTTTCTCTTTGGTGTGCTGTTCCCTGGAGAAGACAATTTCTCCTGCTCTCATTATCAGTTAGGTACCTGAAGTACTTTGTGTAGAATGAGGCCTTTCTCCCACACACTTTGTCATGTCTATTGTCATCATCCTTGGCTGGCTTGCCAAATGGTTATCCAATACCAAGAGTAAGGCTTCAAAATTTGTGCATGCAGTAATATTCCACAGACTGAGCAGGGTGTAGTTATGTCCTATGCATTTAGAAATATAGATGTGTATACATATATGCGTAAGTATAGTTATAGGGATGTAACAACAATAACTGAATAAAGGAGCTATGAAATAAAAAGATAACAAGGATGGACA
>OZ030021.1:30242500-30400000 GCA_964023405.1 Apodemus agrarius | reverse complement strand
CTGTCCTAGGAAACAGAGTGGACCTGTCAATCTGGGAAATGACTGTTGTGAGCAGTGCTCCCTTTCAGATGTTTTAAAGAAGATATTCCTCTAGGATCATTTTCTGCTCCTAATTATTTACCACTCTAATCTTTCTGCAAAATGTTAAGCAGCAAATTTATCATGCTATAAAACACTTTAAGGTGGTTATTAGACTAGCTCTCAGAATGGCACGTGATCATTGCTTTTCATAGGCTGGCACTCAAGTTACCTTCTGTCACTAGAACTCTAGGGCTGATTTTTTTTTGTTTTAAAACTGTTTGTTTCAAAAATAAAAAGGATCTTCAATAGAAATTTGCTTTGGTACAATAACCTGTGGGACCTCCCAGACATGGAGGACCCATATCTATATTTTCAGAACCTAGTTTACTGTTCATATACGTATTTTTTAATAAGAAATCTTTATTTTACATAGAAATTAACTGGGAGTACAATTTTTCAGGTGGACGGAGAAATTTTCTGTTGAACAAATTGCTTTCTTTTCTTTTGTGATCACCTTTTGCTGAGCCTGTACCTCTTCAGAGATCTAGTTTTACAACTCTCAGTTTAGAGGCAGGTGTTGAAACAAAGCCGGTTCCCCCAGACATGTTCTCCAATCTCTGGGGAACTTGTAATTCTAGCCCTGGACATTCAGACATCTCTAACTTTTCTGAAGCTTTGAGATCCATTGTTATATTTTGTCCTCATCTCTCATTTTGTCCTTTGATTTTGTCCTCATCACATATTTTTTTAAAAACCTGATTATGTAATAGATCACCCCATTTTCTTTAGTTATTAAGAAGAAAATCTTCTATAAAATACACTTAGTTCGTCACCACCAGAGAGCCAGTCCACACACCTGAACATCTGAAACAAACTTTATTTACTGAGCTATATCTCTAACCTTCACATAGACACTTAAGTATTTAATTAATGCATTAGATATGCATGCATTCAGGTTATTTCTCTGGGTTTGATCTCTATTGTAATAAGTTTGCTTTTGTGGCATGCTAGTCCCATCTTCTAAAATCAAAACTGTTAAAAGTTAGTAACAAAATTAAAAATTATGTCCCATGCTGCTGTTAAATGATAGCTTATAAGAGACAAAGTTTGTGATTATGTTTTGCCTCATCTGTTTTTACTTTTGCTGAAGTTGTAGTGAAAAGAAGGGAGGAAAGTGAGAGAGAAGAGAAGGAAAATGAGGATATAGAGACAGAAGAGGAGGAGGAGGAGGAGGAGGAGGAGGAGGAGGAGGAGGAGGAGGAGGAGGAGGAGAAATTCATTTTATATACATTGCAGCATGGATTTTGAAATGGAGGAGAATGTCATGCAATCTCCAGGTAAAGCCAAGCATTTATTGGCACGCATCATTGTAGTGGCAAAATGGAGAGAGAAAGAGAGAGAGAATGAGAAGCAGAGGAGTGATGGTACAAGCCAGATGTCAGAGCGAGGCCTTCATGGATAACTTCTGCCTTCGAAGACGAAGAAATAATCACAAGGTAAAGATTAAGGGGGAGCCTTTAAACATTGAAACTTGTTCTGGAAATGATCTCCTCCTGAAGTCCTTACTGAACTCAGTTCTCTGGACTCATTTTGATTCCCTCCTTCAGAACTATAAAGCAATAAATAAATATATTAAATCACAGTCTTTGTTATTTTGCTGTAACTAAAGTCAAGGCAGAGTAAACTTACTATTACAAATATTCTATTAATTAATTTCGTTTTCAAACTATGAACTTGGAAAAATGTTAAATTTAATGTTAAGTCGGCATAACTTAATCATTTAGAACAATTACAAGTCACATTCCTTAGTAATGTACAATCCATGAGAAATAAAATACAGTTGACACATTTAATTTGATATTTTTTGACAAATATATAAACCCACGTCATTGTCTTGTCAAAATATAAATTTCTTTACCAATTAGAAGATCTCTAAGCTAACCTCCTGTTAATTTCTCCCGGATTAGCAACAATTAATAATTTATCTTTCTATAGTCTATAACATGTTCTAATTTGCAGAAATGAAATTCTTTTTATGTCTTTCACCCAACAAAGTAATCTTGGGTTCCACCCACAAGTCGCATATAAAAGTACATTTGTTTGCCTCTGACCTTTGCTACTAGGCTTAAATGGATGTACTATAATTTCCTATTCATTTCTTGGGACACAATTATGTTAACTTAGTTATTGTGAGTAAAATGTCTATATGCACTTGTGCAGAAGTCCTTGTGTATAAGTATATGTATATAACAATCTTTGTACTTAACAGTGAGGAGTTACTGTTTCACCAGGGATTCATTTTTAGCTGCTGAAAATCTCCATAAATTTCCCCACAATGATTAAACAAATGAATATATTCATCAGTGTAGAACAGCATCTTTCTAGCCAAATCCTCACCAAACCCTTGGGTCTTAGTCTCTTTGGTAGTAGTGACTTGTTGTACAAGAGAGGGTAGTTCCTGATTTCATTGTCCATTCCTCTAGTAAGATTTATTTATTTATTTATGGAATTGTTCTTATCAATTTTCTATAGAATTTTTTTGTTTCTTATACATTTTGGTTCTGAATTTGTGTGTGTGAACAATAGCTTTTAAACTTCTTCTAATAGTTTTAAAACTTCTGATTTTAGTTCACATAGCACACATGCACACTTTTTTTTTTTAACTCAAAAAGCCTAAGGTCTACCCGATGTATAGTGAACTCCTTACTTTTCTGATGGTTGAAAACAGTTAACGAACAAAATAATTTAGGGCAGAATATCATTTGAGCAACAGTTTGAGGGGGATATTGTCCATCACGCATGGAAGGCATGTGGTCACTTCTACAGTCAAGAAGCACCAGAAGAAGGGCCTTAGAGCAGACTATCACATCTCAATGCCTACCCACAGTGACCCACTTCTTCCAGCAGGACTACACAGCCTACAAGTTAAAAGATCTTTGTCAACAGTACCTACAAATAAGGGCCTATGGGTAACCGTTCACATTCAAAACACAGCATGTTGTTTACCAGTATTTTCCTGCTGTCTGTATTTTGTCTCTTCCATTTCTAATTGTTTATATTCTTACTTTATCATATTTTTGAAGATTTCTTTATTTACATCATCCCTCCTTGTTTTCCTTTTTGTCCAGAACCTTTTAATTGGATACATTCACACTTATCTAAGTTTGCTTTGTTGCTTCAGCTTTGGACAAAATAAAAACATTTATCACCCAATCAAATGTGCTGTAGTTTTCTTCTAATAGTCTTACAACTTCCAATTTTAGTCCATAAAGCACCCCCTCCTGTTTCCTTTATTTTTTTATTGTTGGCTTTTTGTTTTGTTTTGTTTTGTTTTACTCAGAAAGCCTAAGGTCTATGATACTCGTCATTTATAACTTGAGTATTATACTTCAGACTCTTTTCTTGGCATCTAAAATTATAACTTTTAAACGTCCTAAAGTTTCATCTCATGTATGTGCCATTAAAGAATATATCAAAGACTTTCAGGAAACATGAAGATATCAGAGTTTAAACCTTTTGTGGGCATTTTCTTTTATTAGCTTCTCATACCAAAGCATAGCCATTCCGATAACTGGGAAAATCATTGAATGTGGATTCAACATTATATTTTCATTTTAAAAATAGTTTTTCTTCTTTTGAAATTTGTCTAGCTTTGCATCCCACTACTATGCTTCCACATAACTATTTATATATTTTGTTTGACATTTATACTTGCTAATAGTGTAGATGTAAATTTACATGCCACTGTTATTCAAAGTAAGCATTCTCTAAGGACATGTTTTAAACTAATGACTGAAATGTAAAACATAAGCAAAAATAAATAACTCACACATTGCAAATGAACATACCCTTAACTTACTCAACCTTTTCTATCTACTTATAAGCTTTAAAAAACTAGATTAGCCAAACCACGAAGGAACAGGTAAATTCATGTATGCAGAGAGAGCGCTCCATATAACAAGAAATCTAATTTCTTTAACCACGTAAAGGCATTCAAAACAGAAACAAGACTTACATAAAAAAATAAGCTATGGACAAATACCAACCAAATATCATAACTGTTTAGATTTTTAAAAGTCAATACCAGAGGATGTATTTGAAAGTACTAAAGAAACTTGAATATCATCAGAGTATTAGATGTAAGACAATGTGTTTGTAGACATAACAATGTAGTGAAGATGTAAATGTAATATCAGCAGCTAACAGGATAGTCCATAGTTTTAATAGCCAAGTGATACAGCATCAGAAAGACTTAAATTATTGAGGACCATGGAAGTCTTTATGTCAACAAAAAAGTAATATTTATTTATGCTAAATCACTAATATTTGAGTGAATTTCCTATAATTTTTGTTGGTGCCAATGTTCATAATAGTCCAGAATAACTTGATTAATTAGCATTAAGTAGAAATGTTAAACTTCATTATAAATAAGAGTGGTACAAAATATTATATTTTAAAATTTGTATGTTAACAGTGTAGCTCTTAGAGATAAGTTGGGTGCTAATAATATGTTAGGCACTGTGTTTGGTAAGAATTAAGATCTCTGAGTTTTTGATCTTAGCCATTCTGACTGGTGTGAGGTGAAATCTCAGGGTTGTTTTGATTTGCATTTCTCTAATGACTAATGATGTTGAACATTTTTGAAGGTGTTTCTCAGCCATCCGAATATCTTCAGGTAAAAAGTCTTTGTTTAGCTCTGTACCCCACTTTTGGATAGGGTTATTTGGTTTTCTGGGGTCTAACTTCTTGAGTTCTTTGTATACATTGGATATTAGCCCTCTGTCGGATGTGGGGTTGGTGAAGATCTTTTCCCAATTTGTTGGTTGCCGATTTGTCCTTTTGACAGTGTCTTTTGCCTTACAGAAACTTTGCAATTTTATGAGGTCCCATTTGTCTATTCTTGCTCTTAGAGCATAAGCAATTGGTGTTCTGTTCAGGAACTTTCCCCCTGAGCCAATGTCCTCATGGGTCTTCCCCAGTTTCTTTTATATTAGTTTCAGTGTATCTGGTTTTATGTGGAGGTCCTTGATCCACTTGGAGTTGAGCTTAGTGCAAGGAGATAAGAGTGGATCAATTCTCATTCTTCTGCATGTTGACCTCCAGTTGAGCCAGCACCATTTGTTGAAAAGGCTATCTTTTTTCCACTGGATGTTTTCAGCTTCTTTGTCGAAGATCAATTGGCCATAGATGTGTGGGTTCAATTCTGGGTTTTCGATCATATTCCATTGATCTGCCTCCCTGTCACTGTACCAATACCATGCAGTTTTTAACACTATGTTCATAGCAGCCTTATTTATAATAGCCAGAAGCTCAAAAGAACCCAGATGTCCCTCAACAGAGGAATGGATACAAAAAATGTGGTATATATACACAATGAAGTACTATTCAGCCATTAGAAACAATGAATTCATGAAATTCTTAGAGAAATGGATGGAGCTAGAGAACGTCATACTAAGTGAGGTAACCCAGTCTCAAAAGAATACCCATGGTATGCTCTCACTGATAAGTAGATATTAGCCTAGAATCTTGAAACACCAAAGACACAATTCATGTACCAAAGGATGCCTGACAAGAAGAAAGGAGTGGACACTGGTGCTGGAAAGGATCAAAGCATCAGTGTAGGGGAATACAAGAACAGGGAAGAGGGAAGGAGTGGAAGAGGGAGCAGGGGGAGGGAAAAGGGCATGTGGGACCTTTGGGGGTGGGGAACCAGAAAAAGGAAAATGAATTGTAAATATAGAATATATCCAATAAAAAAAAGAAAAAAAAGAATTAAGATCTCTTGTGTTTGTGTAACAAAAACAAGTTCCTGCCATTTAACTCATAAATCTAAAGGTTCCCAAATAGTAATAGAAATAATTTTCTCAAGTTCACTTTGGTAAGAACCAAGGGTGCCAAATTTTGAAACAAAATCCACATACTTCTAACGCCCATGTTTTGAGGCACTGTGTTAAAGTCTCTTTCAGTGATGTTTATCCTGCGGTGCACATGATCAAAATGTTAACTCTATATTCTATTCAGTATCAGCTGATACAGTGAATAATTGCATAATGAAGTATAAGCAAGAGAACATTGAGGCCACCAAAATGACTTCTCCCTTTTATCCAGGGAAGGTTTTTATTGTAGATATGAGAGAGAGAGAGAGAGAGAGAGAGAGAGAGAGAGAGAGAGAGAGAGAGAGAGAGCAGACTGATGATTGCCAGACCCATCTCTCAGGAGCAGAGAACATAGAAAACCACAGAGGGAGACTCCTGTCAGGGAGAAAGAGTTACATTGCAAGGGGAGGAGGGTGGGCTTGCTGGAACAGCCTAGAAACTAACAGAGTGGCAGAGGAGTAGGGAGTGGGTGAAAAGAGCTTTAAGGCTAGCATGGGAACTTTGATATTCATAAGAGATACACATTACTAGGAAACAGAGGACCCTGAATGTTAACATGGGGTTTGATATATAACCACAGGTATATGACCAGCGAAGTGGCCCTTCCCCAGGTAGAACCCAATTTCACAGATTCTTGGGGAATGCCATCTGTAGGCTTCTATCGATGCCTCAGTTTGGGTTACTATTGCTATAATGGCATACTATGACCAAAAGCATGTTGGGGAAGAAAGGGTTTATTTGGCTTATGCTTCTATACCCATAGTGCATCATTGAAGTCAGGACAGGAACTCAAACAAGGTGAGAACCTGCACACAGAACCTAATGCAAAGGCCATGAAGAAGTGCTGACTACGGGCTTGCTACCCATGACTTTCTCAATCTGGTTTCTTATAGTATCCTGGGCAACCAGCCCAGGGTTGACCCCATCAACAATGGTCTGGGCCTTCCCACATCAATTACTAGTTAAGAAAAGGCTTTACAGGCTTGCCTACAGCCTGTAAATGGATGGAGTCACGTTTAAAACTAGGGTCCCTCCTCTCAGAGGAACTCTAGTTTGTGTGAAGTTTGCATAAAATTAGCCATTGCAGGCATCAAGTCTTTAGAATGTACTCTGAGTGAGAGAATCTGGACTTAACAAAAAGAAGTGATAACATATCAGGAAATAGGTTGGGACATTTAAAAATCACATTCTCCATGGTTTAGCCTAAAGTTCATTGTAAGTTTCAAGTACATATTGTTTTGTATGGCATTTGTAAAGAAGTCACATCTTCTTTGAACAATGCATATGCAAGGGAGAGTTGGGAACTTGAGAGAGAAATTCCTTACCCATTTGATTAGTTGTACCGTTTTTTAAAAATGAGTTTTGTATCACAACTACTGTAGTCATAGAGTATAGCTGAACATTACTGAACACTTGATAGAGCCAGGGACTGTGATAAAAGTTTGCTATTTGTTACCCCTTTAGGATGCAGGCTAGTTGCATTAGTTACTGTTCTTGCTGAGATCAAATACCAAAGAAGAAGCAAAGAAGAAAAGGAGGAGTTCTTGTGGTTTGTAGCTTGAAGGTGCAGTCCCTCATGGGCAGGAAAGAATGATGGTGTGACAGCTCCGGTGATGGCAGCTTCAGTGTGAAGCCTCTGGCCCACATCGCCAAGGATAAGCAAGCAGAGAAAGATGGATGCCAGAGCGCATCCATCTTTCTCCTTTTCCCTGGTTTATACAGTTTCGGCAACCAACTCAGGAGTTGGCACCACCCATGTTAAACGTGGGTCTTCTCTGCTTAGAGTTAGATATTTTTGGTGATGCCTTCATAGATACACATAGAGATATGTTTTCTAGATGACTGTTCGGTAAACTGGACAATAATGATTAACTTCACCACTACTGCTCTCCACACTTAGGAGAAGAGGAGCATGGAATGGAGGGAGCTAAGCGTTCACAGTCAGTTCTCCCCTCCATAGTACTCTGGCTCTAGAGTGTAGAGCAGAAGCTTAGTAGCACAGCACACTTGGTTTTTCGGTGCTATGGAATCATCAGGAAACACTTTGCTACAATTAGGGAGGTTGTATGTGTTAGCATTCTGTCTAAACTCCACTCCACAGTTACCTGGCAACAGCCAGGTATGCTCCTCCCCACGATTACCTGGCAACAGCCAGGTAGGCCTGACCCAATATAAAAGGGGCTGCTTGCCCCCTCCTCCCTCTGTTGCTCTTCTCTTGGTCTCTTGGTCTCTTGCTTTCCTGCTCCCACTCTGTTCCCTTTCCCATTCCCCATTCCCTCCCCCTCTCTCTCCATATGCTTATGACCAGCCTCTGCTTCTCTTCTCTTCTCTTCTCTTCTCTTCTCTTCTCTTCTCTTCTCTTCTCTTCTCTTCTCCTCTCTCCTCTCTTCTCTCTCTCTCTCTCTCCCTCTCTCTCTCTCTCTCTCTGGGAGGGGAGTAGCTTCTACTACCCTCTTAGCTCCCCATGCTCTGAATAAACTCTGTTCTATACTATACTGTCATGTGGTGGGTCCCTCAGGGAGAAGGAATGCCTCAGCATGGGCCTGTGGAGACACCCCCTTCCCCCACACCTCACCACCCCTCCATAGAACATATCCACCCCCTTTATCATTTTATAACACATCAATAGGGACTATGGAGCGTGGCAAAGGCTCTTGGTATATTTCTTCTTTAAAAATGTATTCTTTCCTTACACAAGTCAAGTTGCTCCTTGGCATTATCTCTTAGACCAAATTTGTGGTCTCTGAAATTTCTAAAATTATGCCTGGGCTTTTGGGAGCACCTCAGTAGGATTAAATACACTTTAATATTTTGAAAGCAATAATAAATGATTTTTGAAGCACTGGGCCTCTATTTTCAACTTGGGTTAATAAAAACTAAGAGCTAAATTAACAATATTGTTTCCCCATTGAACTTGAGATTAGGCCAAAACACCATAGCACCTGTTGTCCAGTTCAGTAGAAATGAGGATAGGGAACTAAAATGTAGCACCTACAACTTATGGCAAGTCACACGCAGAAGACAGTTTATGCTGTCATGAAGGTCAGACCTTTAAGCTTTACAAACAAGAGAAGTGCTGTAAACAACCCATGATAAAGGCATTTTCTTCAGTGGAGATAAATGGTATGAAGGGACCCTCAGGTTAAACATTCAAGGATCTAGATTAGGGGAAACTTTCTATTAGGAGTAGTTAAATACAAAAATAGAAAATTAATGTAATTTCCATCTCCAGAAGCCTGAAAAGGGCAAAATGTCAACCTTACAACACTCACTGAAGCCAATCACCAATGTTTTATGGAATGCTTCTGAGATGCACAAGTTAAATAAGCCTATCCTTATGAAATACTTTTGATCCATTTTTAGTATTAATTTGAAGTGCATTTTAATTGAAATAGAATCACATCACTTCCTCCTCCTTTTCTTCCCTCCCCCCCCAGATACCCTTCTTTGTGCCCCTCCAGGTTCTCTTCTCAAGTCCATAGCCTCTTTCCTTTTATTACAATTGTAAGGAAAGAGACAGGAATGTAAAAATCAGACAAGCAATGAGATACATTCAAAACATGATGGTAGAAAAGATGTTAACAGGATGGTAGGAAGAGAAATGGTGGGGGGGCTCAACTAGCTACAGATTGTTAAGGACACTGTACCAGGCTGAGGTCTAGCAAGGCAGGAGCAATGTCTTCTGGGAAGAATCCAGTAAAAAGAACCAGAAGTAACCTGTATCCACAGGAAATATGCATGTGCCTCTGCCCCACTACCAGACTGAGAGAAAATAATCATCTTCCTCCGAGTTTACTATGCTTGGGATCTCTCAGTCTGCTCTTCAAATATTTTTTACCATTATCTGCTTTAAAAGTTTTCAATTTCACCTTAATGCCTTTAATGCTTTTATACAGATGTCCATCTGGCCCAACTAAAAAATCACTCACAAGACTCTAACCTTTTAACAACCACTAAGAGTATTCTCCATACATGTTTAATTACAGCATGTCTAGACTGATTAATCTAATTTCTGAAACAGACGAAGAGCTAGCATCTCCATGTGTGTAGACAGATGGAAAGGGATCATCTAGTGCTCTACTCCTGGAAAGACTCTATGGTAATTCCCTGACCACCACAGCCAGGGAACGATGACAATACTTGTTTTGTGGTTCCAGTGCTATCATTACGAAAGAACATGCTGATAAGAATTGCCAGGGCACATAGTGAGGAAGCCAGGCTTCTGTCTTCGCTCTGACAGTCATTTAACTATTATGAATGGGCCCTCTCTTCATGCCAGAGAGATTACAAATAGAAACCAAAATGGTGATTGAGCTCTTTCTTCAAAGTCATAATATTCTTCTCTGATTGTAGAAAGTAGGCTTGTATATTATTCATAACACTATGTAGATATTCTTTCTAACATGTACATGTTAATTACAGCTAAATATTCATGTAATTTCTGAGTGTACATTTATGTACACATAAGAGAGTGCTCATATGCATTTATACATGCAGTGATCAGTGGCTGTGTCATATAGCTCTCAATACTCTCCACCTTATTTCCTAAGACAAGATTGCTCATAGAATCTGGCACTCACCAGGACATGTGGCCTGCCTTGCCAGCAAGGACCAGGGATTCTACTATTTCTGTTTCCCCAGGACTGGAATTAGGAATCTGCACCACCATACATAGTGTTATACAAGTGTGCTAGAGATCACTGCTTACATTGTACCAAGTGAACCTCAGAGGGGTTTCTCTTAGGGATTATTTAATGTCATCCACAAAACCTTCTTTGGTATTAAAGAATGCTTCTCACAATGAAATACACTGGGTGACAGTCAAATTTTAGGCAGACTAGTAAAAATTGATTAAAGAATCTTTCTTTGGTAATTTTCATCTATATTCCAGGCAGCGGTGACACACGCCTTTAATCCCATCACTTGGGACTCAGAGGCAGGCAGATTTCTGAGTTTGAGGCCAGCCTGGTCTACAAAGTGAGTTCTAGGACAGCCAGGACTACACCGATAAATCCTGTCTTGAAAAAAAAAAAGAATTTTTATCTTTACAAAAAATTATGATCCTTAAACTTTTAAATATATTACCACAAAATTGTAGATGCTATTTCAATCTTGTAGTTAACAGTAATATCTATAGTAATAAAACACTATGTTAATTCTGTGATTTGTATTTTCTTTTTCTTCCTGGATGGAAGTTTATAAATTTTATTCATCTTCCAGATATTTAGCTTTTAATTTAGTTAATTCATGATTTTTAAAATTTTTATTTTTATTTTATTTTACACGTGTGAGTGTTTTGCCTGCATGCATGTCTGTGCATCACATTGGAGCCTGTGCACAATGGGGTATTGAATCCCATGGGATGGGAGTTGTAAACAATTACAAGTTGCCATGTGAGTGCGAGGATGCAACCTTGGGTCCTCTTGAAGAGCGCCAAGTGCTCCTAACCACTGAGCCATCTCTCCAGCCCCTAGTAAATTCATTATTGTGTCTTATTATATTATTATTTTATTTTATTTTAGATTAACATGTATTACACATATTATGAGGCATGATGTGATGTTTCAATATGTACATACTATGCATACTGACAAAATAAGGATGAGTATTATTCCTCTTTTTAAATAATTTCTTTTTATTTCTGTGTGTGTGTGTGTGTGTGTATGTGTGTGTGTGTGTGTGTGTGTGTAGGGAGCGAATATAACTGCATAAATGAGCATTCATCATATAAACATGTCAAGGATGTCATTGCCTCAGATCCATGGGACTAGGAAGGCTTTACCTGGGTCAGGCTTTGGGGCATGGCAGGCTCTTCCTCATGTGGAAGTGTGGATATTGACACTGTGTGCAGAAATTATTAGTCACAGTTTCCTCCTCTGGAGTGACTGCAGCCTTGGACTGCTCTTCCATAGGCATCCCCTACAGAGATTAGCTAACCTGTCTCCTTCTTTATCTGTATGTAATAAACCCCCCTCTTCATTCAACTGTACATAATAAATTCACTGAGTTTTAAGGCCAAAGGTGCCTCTCTATCAGAGCCCACTGCCCACTCAATTCCAGTTTTTCTGTATGCATGTTTATTGTTTCTTTATTACTCATCTTCTCAGGTCAGTCCTCGGTTCCAAAGGTCACAGCATACGTGCGTGATGTGATGCATGTACTTGTACCTGTGAGAGTACATGCATGTTAGGAGAATGGAGAAGGGTATTTGTTGTCCTGATCCATCTTTCTTCTCTATTGAAATATCTTCATATTGAAATATTCTTGAGATAGGGTGTTCAACTGGAAGCCAGGGAACATGGGTAACATTTGTCTTCACTCTACACTGCACTGAAGCTATAGCCATGTGCATGGCTATGGCTAGGTGGTTTTTATAGGTAGGTGCTTAAATTGGAACTCAGCTATTTGTGCTTGCATATGAAGCACTCTTACCTAATGAGTCATTTCTAGAGCCCTTCCGTATCATATCTTTTTTTAAAAAAAAATATTCCCTTTACATCCCAATCACAGTGCTCCTCCCTCCTCTCTTCCCAGTCCCACCTATACAATTCCACCCCTTTCCACTGTCTGGGGAAGGGGAGCCCCCCTACAGGTAGCACCCTACCCAGGAGCATCTAGTCCCAGCAGGACTAAGCATAACCTTTCCTACTGAGGCTGAACTGGGCAGTCAAGGTAGGGGGAAGGTAATGTTTTTTTATGCACTATATAAATATTATCCCTGTGTTATTTAATTGCTTGTTTCTCTGCCCTCATATCTGGGCACATCATTGTAATGTTAAGAATCTCCTGTCTCAAGGTTTTGTAAACAATACTTACTATTTATTCTCTGGCTTGTCCATAAATGCTGTTCAGTCAATAGCTGGGCAGAAGACAGAATAGAACAGGATATATCACAGCCAATGCCCAGGAAAGAGACAAGAGTAAGGCAGATTGAGCCAGGAGGGAGAAGAGGAGATAACAGGAGAGTTAGCTGGAGCAAGGAAGGCCCTAAATGAAAGTATTATGGAGCTTTTGACTGGGAGGTAGTCAGATTAGTTAGATGATTAAAATATATCGTGACTGCCCAGGTATTTTGGTAAAGCTTGATAGAGAAAAAGAAATAAAAGAAGACATGAAAAGAGAAGAGAAGAGAAAAGAGAAGAGAAGAGAGATCTTTCTTTGTATAACTGAAATTATCACAAACATCTGACTTTAGAATCATGCCCTACTCATTTACACTAACAAATGGAAGAGTACAATTTAGTTGGATATAGGAAGTCGCTGGATATTGACTCATTCAGAATTTATAAGAGACTACAAATGAGAAGGCTGGAGATGTGACATGTCCACAGCCATGCAGATAAGCTTGGAGTTTTCATGGGTAGCAATAGTTTTTTTCTGTTCATGGCCAAAGACAATACTGAACCTGTTCTTGAATATCTGCCCAGTGTTTAGGTTCTGTCTCCCACTATCCTTGAGGAGTTCTCTTCCTGATTCTACCCAGCATCATCACTCTCAGATGCTATTCGTACATTTGATCCCTTTGTAGAGACATCACACTTGGATCCTAAGATGATTGTCAAGTTGGGTTAGCTATAGATATTTGTTTACTCCAAACACTACATTTGTCTGCTTTGGTGGGCTATTCTTAATCTATCCCAGTGATCACCAAGTAGCACAGATTGCCTGGAGAAGTTGTGACTGGTATGTTTGTAAACTGTGCCTGTATGGTCTTGAAGACAGGTGAGGGGCATTCTCAAGTCTTCCCAGCTTCTCCAAAATCAAAAGATTCAGGCTTGCTAGATGCTGATCTTCCTCTATGAGAGTTGGCTCTCCCTCAGCTCTGTGCTTATCACTCTTCTGGTTTTTCGCTCACTAGCAAAAGCATACTCTAAAAAGTTAAATTATCTAATGGCACTTTCTGCTTAAAACTCTCATGAACCCATCTTCTACTCAAAGGCAAATCCCTTAGCATGCCCCACGGGGCCTGCTTGATCCGAGTCTACAGTCCTCTCAGATGAAATGGATTAGTAGCTCATTGCTGTTTATTCAGTTTCTAAACACTCTTTTTCATTGTATATTTCATTGTATACCAAGCTCATTCTCACCCAGTGGTCTTGAAACTTGCTGCCTGCCTTGTCTGCAAAACTCTGAGGCATTGAGGACTAACTGCAGCCTCTTCCTATCAGACTGTTATTGTGTGTTCTGAGACACAATCCCTGAGCGTCCACCCATTCTCAACCTTCTTCCTGGGAGTTCTTTTGACCCTACTTGATCTTTATTATATTGTTCTAGTTGATTTTGTTCATAACTTTTACCACACTCTCAAAGTTCCTTATTTCCTTCCATAAATATAAATGGTCATGTTAATAAGTACCTACCATCTCCAGTCCATATTGCTCACCAAGGAGGTAGGCTCTATCAGTACTTCACTGGTCACTTAGTTTCTTCTTAGACAGAGGCATGCAAGAACTTGCAAGTTCCTTCACCTGAGATCTTCCCTGTGGAGGTCTTAGATAGAAGTCTACTCACCCTCTCCTTCCTTATACTTTTATGTACATTTGACCCATAGGGAATAACCAAATTCCATGCACCTGTAGCATGAAATAGTAAAAGAATGAATCCCACACGACTGCTGGCAAGGCACCAGTGGGCCTTGTTCTCCTCTCAGCAGACTCTGATCCAGGGCCATGAAATCTCTGCACCCAGCCTACTAAGTTCACACTGACAGGTCACTGCTATGTCACCCCCATGTTTCCAAATTCCCATGGCTGGCTGGGGTACCCCACCACAGTACCCTTTCTCTGGAACTCAGATGAGTGACCGAGTGAAGGAAAACACCACACAATTTTAATTTAGAATCAAGAGGCAACACAATCACTGGGTGCAACAACTAGCATCCTAAATGTGTAAGCCATTTTAAGTTAAATCCTTTGGTAGCAGATCCCAGTGGATGCAACACCTAAACCTGGAGGTCTCTGCTACCTCCATCTTGACTCCATAGACCTTCCTGTCCAAAAGGAGGTATCTTTCTCCTGCCTCCCCTCTTTCTCTCTCTGACCTAGAAGTCTGCCTACTGACCTAGAAGTCTGCCTACTCCTCGCCCAGTGATTGATCCATTGAAATTTTTTTTTTCGAGACAGGGTTTCTCTGTGTAGTTCCGGCTGTCCTGGAACTCACTCTGTAGACCAGGCTGGCCTCGAACTCAGAAATCCGCCTGCCTCTGCCTCCCAAGTGCTGGGATTAAAGGCGTGCGCCACCACCGCCCGGCTGAAATTTTTTTTTAATATATACAAAGAACTCAAGAAGTTAGACCACAAAGAAACAAATAACCCTATCAAAAAATGGGGCACAGAGCTAAACAAAGAATTTTCACCAGAAGAAATTTGGATGGCTGATAAGCACCTTAAGCGATGTTCAACATCATTAGTCATCAGGGAAATGCAAATCAAAACAACCCTGAGATTCCACCTCACACCAGTCAGAATGGCTAAGATTAAAAACTCAAGAGACAACAAGTGCTGGCGAGGATGTGGAGAAAGAGGAACACTCCTCCACTGTTGGTGGGATTGCAAAATGGTAAAACCGCTCTGGAAATCAGTTTGGCGGTTCCTCAGAAAATTGGGCATGTCACTTCCAGAGGACCCTGGCATACCACTCCTGGGCATATACCCAGAGGATTCCCCTGCATGCAATAAGGACACATGCTCCACTATGTTTATAGCAGCCTTGTTTATAATCGCCAGAAATTGGAAGGAGCCCAAATATCCCTCAAAGGAGGAATGGATACAGAAATGTGGTATATTTATACAATGGAATACTACTCAGCAATTAAAAATAATGAATTCATGCAATTTGTAGGTAAATGGTTAGACCTGGAAAATATCATCCTGAGTGAATTAACCCAATCACAAAAGAATGCACATGAAATGCAATCACTGATAAGTGGATATTAATGAGCCCAGAAGCCCTAAATACTCAAGACACAAATAGCAAGTCAAATGATTCCCAAGAAGAAGAAAGGAGAGGACCCTGGGCCTGTAAAGATTGCATCCAGTTTAGTAAAGAAACCGAGGGGGGAGGGGGAATTATTGGGGAACAGGTGGGGGGAGAGGAACTATGGGAACTATGGTGGGTGGGAACTGGGAAAGGGGAAAGCCTTTGGAATGTAAACATAGAATATAGAAAATAAAATAAAAAAAACAGAAATTTTTATTCAAAAGGAGAAGGTACACTTGAAGTCACCTGAGTACTTGATTCACTTAGTAATTATAAATTCTCATAATTTCATCCATGAGTTTAAAAATTTATATAAGCTGGGCACCATGGGCAAACCAAAAAGAATTTACTGGAAGAAACCTGTTTGTTCCTGTGACTTTGTGGAAGGTTAATACCAAACTCAGTCTCCTCCTGCTAGAATATATAAACTATGAAAAAGATTTCTTTGTCTAGTTCATCGCTCTGTATCCTTTGAGCCAGGGATACCTGGAAAGATTACCTGCAGGAAAACATATCAGTAAATTGATTGAATGGTTAAATATTAATATGTGCCAAGAAATAGTGCTTAAAATTGAATAGTAAGATAAGCACATAAAGTCAGTCATCACTCTTTTTAAATTAAAGAACCAAGATCTAAATCAGTTAGAGAGGTTGTCTTGGGTTATACATGTACAGTCTTTTCAACTGAAATTAAAATCTAACCAGTCTGACTCTAGGATACTTACTCTTTTAGATCACTTAGTACATATCTATTCCTATAGTCTACTACCTGCCCTCTAGGGCTGGAGCTCATCTGAGGGCTTCTGCGCCTTCTTATATTCTAACAAAGGAATAAAGCAGGTCACCGTCAACTCGAGGACAATGTAGCATCCATTTGCTGTAAAGTTTTAGAAGGCTCTAACTTTATTTGACTGGTGCACTTTCTAAAAGGTTCTGAATGATGGTGGTTTCTCAGATTACTCGGAAAAGATGCTTCCAATTTCAGGAGCTATTCCTAAAGATAAATGTACTCTGTAAGATTGTTCTTAGAAGGTGAACTTGTGATAGGAACAGAAGGAAAAGAATCAGAGAAGCCATGAAGCTGAGTCTATCATAGTAGTGATTGAACAGATATTCTAGCTGGAGAGTAATTGACTTTCAGTATAAGAGTTAAGGGATCTGAATTAGAAACATTGAGCTCAATAGATATTGCTACAAAGAGGAATTGGAACTTCATGACATCCTACAGTAATAGCGATGAGAAGAATATGACGAGATTCATAAAGAAGGAGGCTAGTTGGAATCCTTGCATGTTCATCCTAAGCAATGGTGCTCAAAATTCATAGTCAACTTACATACCCTCTTTTCAAAGATGTGACATTAATTCCAGAAAATGAAATATCGGTTCTCTATGGATCGCTTGACACAGAAAGATAAGTAGTGATGATAGTAACCAAGATATCTTGCTGATCCCACAAAGTCTTTGCCATTTCTGAAATTGTTACATGTTTGGAAAATAGTATACGAGCCCCATTAGACTGGGATCTGGTTTCTCCCACATTATAGACAACTTTTCCCCTTTACATATTGTTAAAAGGTGTGCTAAACCCATGACTTTGGGATAGATTGATGAATTGCTAGGCTGTCTGTGAGCAATATGGCATAGATAGGAACACATAGCAGTAGAAAAAGAAAAAAGAAAAGCAAAGAAGGAAAAAAGCAAACGACAAAAACCACAATTTAGGTGTATGCACAACTGGGATTATAATTTGAAGGTGTCATCGAGTTTGGAACTTTTAGGTCAGTCTACATATGTAGCTATTGCTATGTTTACACTCTATCTTTGACTACTTACCTCAAAAGCCATAAAAGCATTTCGCAATTGCAATTGACTTTCTGAATGTGCTTGAGTCATGAGACTGTGACAAACTGGAACAGAGTGGCTTTCCCATGAATGATAATCTGAACACTCCTCCACTGCTGGTGGGACTGCAAGCTGGTACAACCACTCTGGAAATCAGTCTGGTGCTTCCTCAGAAAACTGGACACGATACTTCCGGAGGACCATGCCATACCACTCCTGGGCATATACCCAGAAGATTCCCCAGCATGAAATAAGGATACATGCTCCACTATGTTCATAGCAGCCTTATTTATAATAGCCAGAAGCTAGAAAGAACCCAGATGTCCCTCAACAGAGGAATGGATACAAAAAATGTGGTATATATACACAATGGAGTACTACTATTCAGCCATTAGAAACAATGAATTCATGAAATTCTTAGAGAAATGGATGGAGCTGGAGAACATCATACTAAGTGAGGTAACCCAGTCTCAAAAGAATACCCATGGTATGCACTCACTGATAAGTGGATATTAGCCTAGAATCTTGAGACACCAAAGACATAATCCACATACCAAATGATGTCTGACAAGAAGAAAGGAGTGGACACTGGTGCTGGAAAGGATCAAAGCATCAGTGTAGGGGAATACCAGAACAGGGAAGTGGGAAGGGGTGAATGGGGGAGCAGGGGGAGGGAAAAGGTCATGTGGGACCTTTGGGGGGCGGGGAACCAGAAAAAGGAAAATGAAATATAAATATAAAATATATCCAATAAAAATGCAAAAAAAGAAACCATACACTATACCTTTGAAATAATAGTTTTATAAATATTGAGCTCAATCAAAATGCATAAAAGTAAAAAAAAAATACTGTTTTGAAATAAACTAGTTACCAAAATAAGTAAATCCTTTGTGAGTCCACATATGTAGTATTTAGCATAGTACAAAATAACAGATAGAAACAGAACAATTGTTACCAGAAGCTGGGAGGAAGGAGGTGTGATCTATTTCTTCACTGGGTAGATATTCAGTTTTGCAAGATGAGAATTTCTAGATATGGATGGTTATGGTTGTTGAATGTATTTAACACTACTGTAGTCTCAATTTTTATGCATTTTACTATAAAAAAAGGCTGGTGAAGCTTGGAGGTTTTTACTTCTGCTGCACGATTATGTGTAGGTGGACTTATCTCTCCTCTCAGCTCTCCATCTCATGCTTGTCGCCAAGGTCTGCTCTAAGGGCTTCTAAATAATTCACATAGCTAGAGGCAGGCTCAGATACAAGCGTGAGTGTGATTTCAGCCTGCTCGATTAGAGTCCATTCCCATGCAGCAATCTCGGCTCCTAAGCACCCATAAATAACCCAAAGCTAGGGGAAGATCCATCCACTGTAAGATCCCCTGCCAGCTCTGTGGGGTGCTCCCCTGCATTAGCAGGGCCAAATGAATCAACCTCTACCTCAGGGAATTGCGGCCAGGGACAATAACTGCTTCACTTCCATGGTGGAAACCTTGCCTGGACCAATATCCCAAGAGCCTGAAAGAGAAATCTGGTAGGTCAGCATGACCCTGCCTCCAATCTAGAGGACACAAGATGTGAAGCCCAAAGTACTCTGGACAGCCTGTTGGTATGTCTTTTGTGCTGGCGTTTAATAAACATTCATATCCTGACTACTTTAGAAATGTCACTTAAAATGAAAAACAAAAGCAAAACAAAACCAAAACAAAGCAACAAAAACAAAAGCATGGTGTGGAAAGAATGACTCAGGTAAAACCATCAGAGTATCATGGGCTACCTGAATAGGGCCTCATTGACAGTGCCACAGTTTCAGCTCCCAAAGCTTGGAAACATCTGAAGCTCTTCTATGTTACTATGAATTGCTCCTCTCTCAGACTGCACTTGGACTAAGGGTAGGCAACACCAAGCTTCCCTCAAGCGGATTCTTCCTCCAGAATTGAATTTCTCTGGAGACACCCACCACTTAAAATCTCAAAGGTTAAATTTCCAGTTGATTCACAAAGGACTTGCAGGATCTGACACAAGACCAATGAAAGATCTTTTCCTCTTATGTCTGTCTGGAATTTTTTGCTGGGTTCTACAAAGATATCATCATAAAGTGCTAAGGGACATACATTAATTACCTAGGGTTGCTATAACAAATGTCATAAAGAGGAAAACAGACCAAACCATGAAAATTGTTTCTTTCATCAATCTGAAGATCAAGAGTGGACAATCAGGTGGTATGTGAAGTGATTCCATCTGGGAGTCTGCTGCATGCTGTTCCTCTTGCTTCTCCAAGCTATCCTCATCCGTGGCTTGCAGCAGGGGAAGGTCACTCTGCCTCCTTCGAACTTGTGCTTCTTCTCTAAGCATTCATTGTATGCCTGTGTTTCCAAGCTTCTGTCTCCTCTGAAGAACATGGTCACTACAGTTTTTCTCATCTGTCATGATCTTAAGTTTTGATTTTGTTTTTGCTGCTTTTATGTTGGGGACATATTAATATTTATTGCATCTGAAAAAACTCTAAATAAACTGCTATTTATGTGTACTAGAGTTAGAACTTCAATATATGTTCTTGTTGATTTGTTTTTTTTTTGAGAGAGAGAGAGAGTAGAGAGGGAGAAGGAGGAGAGAGAGAGAGAGAGAGAGAGAGAGAGAGAGAGAGAGAGAGAGAGAGAGAGAGAGAGAGAGAGAGAGAGAGAGAGAGAGAGATTTTGTGATATATCTAAGGATTGCTTCAAACTCATGATTTTCCTGTGTCACTGTATCTTGAGATCCTCTCTGTACATGAAGACTTCCAATAATATGATTGGCATCATTAATTAAGGGGATGTTTGAATACATATAAAAATATAAATGCATTCATTATTTCTTCGTAACTCAATGTTTTCCCATCTGATTAAATGGGATGGTATGTTGTCATAATATCATGTCATTGATAAAATGATCATTTAAATGTGAGATAGTTCAAAATTGGCAGATTCAATATTAGAACCTATATTCCAGGAACTATCATTCATTGAATTGGGGTATGATATCAACATTTATTTGTAATGTCTATTTCAATATGAAATTTTTTCCTGCTATCTATCTCTGTGAAGTCAAATTGTCTACATATAATTCAATCAAATCAACTTATTGCAATAGATTAAATTCAAAGAAATAGGGAAACCCAGCTATGAGTCCTGGATAAGTTTGAGATAGATTATCCATTGATCATTGTCAGGTACACCTGGCTCACTGGCTTATGAGCTAGAGTAAGATTTCTGTCTCTGTCCCCCATCTCCTTTTGGAAGATGTTGGAATTACAAATCCTCACGCTCCTGCATCCAGCTTGTAGAGGGGTTCTGAGGATTTGACCTCAGTTTCTCCGAGCTTGTGTAGTAAGCACTTTACCTGCTGGGCCATCTCTCCAGCCCTGTTAATCTTGTTTCTTGATACAAAGCCTCCCACAGAATCTATTACTCAACAATTGACTAAAATGGCTGGCCAGTGAGCTCTGGGGATTGACCTGTCTCTATCCTCTTGAAGAGGGAGTAGAGATGCCTGCCACTACGTCTGTCTCTCACATGGAGGCTGGTACCCTGAGTTCATCCCTTCATGCTTACACAGTTGGAAGTTTACCATGGAGATGTCTCCCTTCGCCCTCCATTTGTTCTCTCCCAAAACATTTAACATAGCAATTTAAATATTGTAATTAATGTATGTCTATAGTTATAAATCCTTTTAAGGAAAGATTAGATATGTGAAATTTCTAGACAAAAAAGAGACATTAAGAGCTATGAATGCATGAGGAAGAGTATGGACAAAGAAGCCAGGACTTGAACCCCACAGCTCTTCTGTTAGATACTCCTTACCTTTGAGACATATGGGAGTCAACGCTCCTTTAGCTAAATTTTGCTCTGTGTAGCTGAATATTTGGTAAGCAAGCTTATTAGTAAGTACTTTGAAGCATCAACTTCAAGTTTCTCCTGCACCACTGGGAGCAAGTACTCTGATGTGTTGTTTTGGGGTATCTACTACCACCAAAACCACTATAAGGGGTGCATTTTCTTCCATTAACAGTTACAGCCTGCTAACAGTTGGTAAAGTGTCAACAGTAATTACCTTCCTGTGATGGAAATAACAACATACTTATGGATCAGCTCAATCACGATGCCAAATGTTTTTTTTATCTCAACCCAAACACAAGCTCATTTGATTTTCATTATGCCTTTAGTCATTGGAGACCCCAGAAATTCTGGCTTCAGATAGGGCCATTTTAGGCAAACACTTCTCAAATAATTAGCGGGTTTGCACAGTGCAGAAAAACTCAGCAAAGTTCCACAACACCCTGCAAGCACTGAGTGCTCAGTGTCTACCTGAGCATCTACAACCCCGGAACAAAAGAAAGGAACCATTCTTCTACTAATGGAAGAACTGGATGTTAGCAAAAGAAGCAATGCTAGTGGCCTTGTCCAAAGTCTCTTCTCCACCAAGAACCTCTCTAAAAATGTTCTCATGTATGACCCTGGTTTTCAAATATTGCTAACCAATGTCTAACACTTCTCAAGGATGCTAGCTAGTTTAATGTCAACTTGACGCAAGATAGAGTTATCTGAGAGGAAGGAACATCAATCAGAAATTGTCTCCACAAGATTTGGCATGTTGACATTTTATTTTATCAGCAATTGAAGTGGGAGAGCCAGCTTATGGTGGGTAGGGCCATTCCTTGGCTGAGTTCCATCGAAAAAGAGGCTGGCGAAGCCACAAAGAACAAGTCAGCAAGCAACACTCCTCTATGTCCCTGACATCAGCTCCTGTCTCCTGGTTCCTGCTCAATTTGAGTTCCTACTTTGGTTTCCCTCAACATATCATGATTCCAGATAAGTAAAACAAATAGTTCCCCCTGCTCCTCTCCCACCAAACTGTTTTAGGTCATGGTGTTTTGTCAGAGCAACGAAAAAGTAACTAGAATACCAAGGCAGCTTACTGCATGTGTTGCAAACCTCTTTCTTACACTGAACACTGATCTATCAAAAAATGCTTTGTGATTATGTTTTCTTTTGGCATTTCTAACAAGTTTGCAGCTAGTGATGGTAGTCACATATCAGGCTTTGAGAATGTCTGAGCAAAGGTCTAACCATGGTTCTTCAAAGCATGCAGGATAACATGTTCTGAATTGCTTGCAACTGACTCGCAACAGTGCCCATTCACATATTGAAACTGACTGGGTGCTGAACTGGGAACAAGGCTGTGTTAATAGGAGAGCAGTGGTGTGAATAATCCCCCTGTCATGGATAATCCAAAAACCATTTCCACTTGGCTTTGGAAGGTGTTCAAGGCAGATTTTAATTTTGCACAGCACCGGATTTGCCTCATAAATAGGTTTTGCTAAGGCCAGTGTTAAAATCCAGAGTGTGGTCTCAGTAAACATATGCATTCCTCGGGAGGGGATGGGGTTTGGCTGCTGACTGGGCAGACAAGTCTGGCACTCACAACTCACAAAGCAGGCACGTGATCTCCCCAAAGGATAAAGGAGAGCCTAGTGGCCAGAGGACATTACAAACGCAGTTTCTATGAATGTGCATCGAAGTTGAGGGAAACTGTACTTCTTTCTATGCATTCCCAAACTAAGCTCAGACTCTGTGACAGTTAGGTGATTTCTCCTGTATCCTCTGTTGACACCCACATAAAGTGTAAAGAACTTAACTAAGAAAGTGTGACTACGTCAGATAAGAGTTTACAATTTTGTCTTACAGAGATTATAAAGAAATAATGTTAGCCAAAGCTTACATGTGTTGCTATGACTACCAGGCACAGGAGAGTTTGTGGTTCAAGGCAGGTAGAACTTGAAGATGGTCCACATGGGAAAAACTTAAAGCTCGAAGAATACCTATCACATGCACAGTACTCCATGGCTTAAGCCTGGTTGGCATGCGCCTTTATACTCCCTCTTCTTCCTTTTCTATCTCAGGATCTAATCTACTACACAGAAAGACACTTAAGGGCATACCATCTCGTGAGGCTTTGGAGGAAAGTTTATGAAAGACACAGTCAACAAAATATTTCAGACATAAATATTCATGAAACCATAAGTGGAGAAAGTAGTGATATGTCAACTCCCGTGTCCTTGTTGTGGTGAAAACATGGTATAAAATGTCTGACTCACATTACTTTATATTTAAATTTTCAAACCACTTTCATATGTTTTTTTTTTCCTTAGCCTTATCTTACATGTGAGAACATTGTGTCTCCAGCTACCTTGCAGGGGCAGCCATGTGCTAATTACAATAGCTAAAATTTTCGGATATAAAAAGTTATTTTTACATTATATTTTGTTCACATTCGCTCCCTCCCTACCCACTCAACTTCATGTTCTTTCTGTCTCAAACTCAATCTCTGTTTATCTAAAACCATGAATAAATAAATAAATAAATAAAAAGCCAGTAAGATGCTATTTAGTTTTAAAATGCTTCCTGAAAAGTAATGATGTACCCCACACATTAACTCTGTGTTTCTTTAGACTATCCATGTGCACACTTCGGCTACCTATTCTAGCTCTAGTTACCAGAACAACCAGACCTAACACTCACAACCTCAGGAACCTTGAATTTCAAACTTGTGTGTGCTCTGTGCACTGCGCATATGCGTTCTTGGGTTTCTCTCTGTATTTTCTACTGATAAGAGCTGATGGAAACTATGAGAAAATTCGTGCCTCCCCATGGTGATATTTGGAGCATTAGTAACTTAGGGATGGAGTGCCAGCAGGCAATCAGATAAATGTCACCACTTTTCCTTTGGGTGGACTTCCCCGGGCAAGCAGGAAAGTAAATTGTTTTACCCATAACCCTCTATGATGGAGCTATGTGATCTCATATTTGATACCAAAATTGTTTTTGTTAAATTTATAGCTTACAATTGTCATTGCTTTAAACTAGAATGGAGACCCTGGCTCCTGTTCTCAGTACTTGGTAGGACTCTTTGGGGAAGTGTGGAATCACTGGGGAATGGAAACTTCCTGGCAGATATAGACTACTAGTTTGGGGCCCATGAAGATAATGGTTGCCTCGATTTTAGTATTTCTTTTAGGCTCCACCCCACAGTTACCTGGCAAGAGCCAGGTATGCCTGACTCAGTATAAAAGGGGCTGTTTGCCCTCTCCCTACTCTCTTACACTCTTCCTCACATCCCTCTATATCCTTTCTCTCCCCAGTCCCTCCCCCAACTCTATCCACATGTTCATGGCCTCTCTCTCTCTCTCTCTCTCTCTCTCTCTCTCTCTCTCTCTGACTTCCTCTGTCTCTACCCCTTCTTCAACTCCCCTCCCCGTGCCCTTACCCTATATAAGCTCTATTTCATACTATATCCATTGTATGGCTGGAACCTCAGGGGGAAAGGATGCCTCAGCATGGGTCCTCAGAGCCCCTCCCCCCTTCCACTCCCCTTGCACCATACTGTGCCTTTACCAAACATATTCCTGGTTCTTTCTTTTCAAGTCTAGTCTTTGCTTCTAGGTGCTACCAGCATGTGAGGATCTCAGTCCAAGTGCCCTGGGCCCCCTTGCCACTTGCCCTGCACCTTCAGAAACTGAGTAGGTTCTGTCCTGTATTTTGCCACAACAAAGCGGGAAAAGTACCTCAGGTATGTGCTCATGCTAATTCTTTGGTTCACATTTCCTGCCCACCTTGGGCTTTGTTTAGCCTCCTTAGCGCTGCATATGTATAAATGGTACCTCATAAGTGCCTTTGCTTATACTCTGTTTTACAGGGAACTCAGGCTACAGGAATTCAAATTCTTCCAGACCTCCCCTAGAGTTGCTTTTAGCCCCATATAGAAGACATGGGATGAAACTGGAGGGAAATAGGGAAATAGGATGGAATGCGGAGCTGGGGGCTGTCTCTTTAAAACCTGTTCCAGGAAAAAGCATTGCTTTGCTCTAATCCATTGAACACAAATATTGTCATGGCTTTTGTAAGCAAGGAGGGACACGGTGGCAAAATAGAGAAAAATGAATGGCTTGTTTTCTTTGTTACAGGAGGGATTCTTACTCTTCGTCTGCCTCCAGGCCTGACCAGAATTCACTGTCCTGGGAATCTGCTGGATTGAGGCCATGCCTTGTTAAAGGGCCTCGAAAGAAAGGAGGAGAAAATTCTGCAGAAGGTAACATCAGAAACTAAATGATCTGCCCAGGTGCTATTGAAACCAAACAACCAAAACACAATAAACCCAAAACAACAATGAAGATGACAACAACAACAACAAACATCGAGCAATGTCTGTTTCCCCAGAAGAAAAGCTGTCTGGAAGGTGTGGCTCTGCGCCAGAGTTAGAAATGAACAGGTGTGCCTCAAGAGACAGGTTCCAGCACCTTCCCCAAGCAAACAAAATTAACATGTGTCATGTGTTTCCTTTCTCCTCTATTCTTGGAAAAATCTGTCCAGTAAACCTAGAAGGAAAAAAAGAAAAAGAAAACTCACAAGAAGGTAATTCACGAATCCTTAGAATGCATTACTATATATACTGAAATGAAGAGTTGAAATGTGAGAACATGTGTTCTCTTCCATATTTTATATATATATATATATATATATATATATATATATATATATATATATATATATATATCCTGAAAGCAGATGTGTGTACATGTTCAGTTCAACATAAAGACAAATGAAGAGTGAAGAAAGTAGCAATGAGGGTGTGGAGGGACTGAATGCAGGTGTCTGACTCGAGTTATAAAACACTATAGAGAGCCAATGGCTTTTTCAGTTGTAATTCTCTCATGGACTTTTTTTTGTGGGGGTGGCAGATAATTACATAAAATATATTTGATACTGAGTTATTAAAATTTAATGTGAAGTGTCACAGCTTCCATTCCAAATGACTCTTCAGATTGTATGGTGGTTCATTGGATTGTACAGACTTTGGGTCTGGTTGATTTTGGTGTGAGTTGTTTTGATTTGTTTACAGAGTTTTTCAGGGTTTGTTAAATAGTGAAGTTTACAGATTTATTTTTAAAACATGAACTTGGAAAGGGGAAAGGCTTTGGAATGTAAACATAGAATATAGAAAATAAAAATTAAAGAAAAAACAAGAAACATGTGCCTAATGACTGATCTCCAAGTACAAGGAGTACTAGATGATGGTGTTCTCCATCACATACTCTTGTACTTAACAATTCGAATAGATGGTGCATTTAATTCACCTGTGTTCCCCATAATCACAGTGACCCATGGGCTGAGCAATACCTCTTATCACAAAACAGTTGCTATGTGATTTCACCATAAACAGGATAAAAATAAATTCTGCATACATGCATATGTATTTAAACTCATTACTTTTTATGAATGAATGAATGAATGAATGAATGGTAGGGTTTAGAATGAATGGTGAGCTACTATAATACTATGAGTCAGGACATATATATCAAATATGGACAATGTGACAAAATCTTTGCTGGGATAACTTTGAGGTATTATATGTGCATAATATATAATTCCTACTGTTGTTGAATAAACTCATATATATTAAAATCCCAGTGTTCAGTGAATTTATAGGCTAGAAGAAGATTGTGGCTTTGGTCAGGGCTGTGCTTATGCTTGCCAATATTTATTGAGTGTTCACAGTGGTGTTATACTTTCTTAGAAAGGTTATCCTGCTAACTTTATAAGGTCTCAGTAAAATCATTATGATCCTTTTCTTAAAATGAGGGATAAATGGACTTGGATATTTCAGGATAATATCGAAGTCACCCTAACAGAGATGGGAAGAGGCACAAGAGAGGTAAGAGGTTTGAGTTTAGACATTCTTGTGTTCATGGCACATGGTGGCAACATTGTACTATCTTGTCGTGGTAAATAAGTGACTTTTATAGTAATAGGTAAATAGAACAGTCACTCTACCCATGCATTATTGAAAACCAGAGACACAATAATTCATCTAGTTCTGGTATAAGTACCTCTTGACTCTCTGCTCTACTTGATTTCAAGATTAGAGTTCCTTCTACCAAAACAGTATACTCTATGGGATTCTGGCATTCCTTATTTTACCTTTGTTTCTGAATAATAATATTGTATTATTGTTAATTTTTTAAATTTTCTATATTCTTTGTTTACACTCCAAATGATTTTCCCTTTCCTGGTTCCCCACTCCCCATAAGTTCCCTAAGCCCTTTTCCCTCTGCCCATTCTCAAATCAACCCCCTCCTATTTCTCTGTATTGGTAATCCCCTACAATGCTGCATCAAGCCTTTCCAGGACCTGGGCCCTCTCCTTCCTTCTTCTTGGGAATTATTTGATATGTGAATTGTGTCTTGGGTATTCAGAGCTTCTGGGCTAATATCCACTTATCCATGACTGCATTCCATGTGTGTTCTTTTGTGATTGGGTTACCTCACTTAGGATGATATTTTCTAGATCCAAACCATTTGCCTAAGAATTTCATGAATTCATTGTTTTTAATTGCTGAATAGTATTCCATTGTGTAAATATACCACCTTTTCTGTATCCATTCCTCCATTGAGGGACATCTGGGTTCTTTCCAGTTTCTGGCTATTATAAATAAGGCTGCTATGAACATAGTGGAGCATGTGTCCTTATTGCATACAGGGGAATCCTCTGGGTATATGCCCAGGAGTGCTATAGCAGGGCCCTCCGGAAGTGTCATGCCCAGTTTTCTGAGGAACTGCCAGACTGATTTCCAGAGTGGTTATACCATCTTGCATCCCACCAGCAGTGGAGGAGTGTTCCCCTTTCTCCACATCCTCGCCAACACCTGCTGTCTCCTGAGTTTTTAATCTTAGCCATTCTGACTGGTGTGAGGTGAAATCTCAGGGTTGTTTTGATTTGCATTTCCCTAAAGACTAATGATGCTGAACATTCCTTAAGGTGCTTCTCAGCCATTGGAAGTTCTTCAGGTGAAAATTCTTTGTTTAGCTCTGTACCCCATTTTTTAATAGGGTTATTTGGCTCTCTGGAGTCTAACTTCTTGAGTTCTTTGTATATACTAGATATTAGCCCTCTGTCAGATGTAGTGTTGATGAAGATCTTTTCCCAATTTGTTGGTTGCCGTTTTGTCTTTTTGAAGGTGTCCTTTGTAATTTTATGAGGTCCCATTCGTCAATTCTTGATCTTAGAGCATAAGCTATTGGCGTTCTGTTCAGGAAATTTTCCTCTGTGCCCATGTGCCTAATGCTCTTCCCCAGTTTCTTTTCTATTAGTTTCAGTGTGTCTGGTTTTATGTGGAGGTCCTTGATCCACTTGGAGTTGAGCTAAAAATATGGTATGCTTCACAAATTTGTGTGTCATCCTTGGGCAGGGGCCATGCTAATCTTTTCTGTATCATTCCAATTTTAGTATATGTGCTGCTGAAGCAAGCACAATTATTATTAATTTTCATTTTTTATTCTATATGTGTGCATGTTTTGCCTCTGTGTGTGCCTGGTCTCCATTTGCATGCAGTACCCACAGAGGCCAGAAGAGGATGATAGATCCTGTAGAAATGGTGTTAGAAACTTGATAAACCCCTCTGTGGGTGCTGGGAATTGTACCTTTAGAAGAGCAGCCAGTGCTCTTAACTGCTTAGCCATCTCTCAAGCTTCTGTGTTTGCTGTTTCTCACAAACTGGCTCTATGAGCTTGGGCTGCCCTCCACTCAGAATTGTCAAAATCTGTCATGGAATCCTGTGGAGAAAGAGCTTGGTAGAATCAGCAATTATTATTTGCCTTAAAGGCCCTATTCGAATATTCCCATATCCCTATGACGACTTTTGATTAATCTACAAAAAAACAACTAGCAAGATTATTTACTGACCAGTTGTACTTCCTGAAGTATGTAGCTTTAAACTAAGAGACAGTGTGTTTCCTTCCTAAAGGCTAAGACACAAAGATACAGAATTTAGAAACTATTGCTTTAATTCTGCTGCTGCTTGGAGAGAATGCAATGACTCAGTGAGGCAAAAGTGCCAAATAACCACTTCAACAGTTCAAGGGAATATGACAGTTCATGATTATTATTGTGAAGGCTCATTCTTAGATCAATGTAGAACTTTACTTACTGTCTGACTGCCAGGGCTCAGAACCATGTATCCATATGAACACATACCATCCACTAACAAGAGGACAACATTCGATACTTCTGTACTGGTTTCACATTTTCAGTGTGTACCATTATCAGCCTGTACTGGGTTACAGTTTCAGTGTCAGCACTTTGGGCTGACTCTGTAACAATGAGGTATATATCAAATTCTCCCAACTCTGCCTGGGCAGAGCTAAACTTTAGAAGGAGTTGGATGTGTGCCACAGTGCTTCCCATGATGATGATGATGGACTGTAAGCCAGTCCCAAATAAATGATTTTCTTTATAAGAGTTGCCATGGGGCAGCTGCTTGGATTGAGCGGGCAGAACCAGAAACCTGAGATATCCCAAGCTTAAGATCTCTGGGGACTCGGGCTGCCAGCCAGTCATCTAAGAACTGGAGCTTGGCAGAGCAGCAGTTCCTGTGTTCCAGCAGGGCATGGGTTCTCTGCCTGGTGGGAGACCCTGCACTCTGCACTCCCCACTCCCTGTGGCCACTGCAGGCATCCTTGCAGCTGTCTGGACTAAGCAAGCAGAACCAGGTACCCGTGATATCCAGAATTTGGGATCCCTGGGGACTCAAAGCCCCCAGGCAGTGATCTGGGCAGAGCAGTGGTTCCTGGGTCCCAACCAGGCATGCACTATGCACCCTGAGGGAGACCCTGCATTCTGCACTTCCCGCGGCCAACACCAGCATCCTTGTTGCTGACTGGACTAAGCAAACAGAACCAGAGAAGACAAGCAGAATCAGGTCCACAGAGATAACCAAATATAACATTGCTTGGAGCAAGATACACCAGGGGTCCAAGAGCACCCAAGAGGAGAACAACATATCAGCAGTCTGTGCCACGGGAAACCCAGTCGTCCAGTGGTGGGGAAATAGCCTTGGGAGCCCACAGGTGCTTCAAGCACCAGCTAGTGATTACAGGACCAACTAAGGCCAGAAATAAAAAAAATGGCAAAAGGCAAACGTGGGAACATTACTAACAGAAATCAAGGCAATATGGTAGCATCCGAACCCAGTTCCCCAACAGCAGTAAGTCCCTGATACCCCAACACACCAGAAAAACAAGATTTGGATCTAAAATCACTGGTCAGGATGCTGATAGCAGAACACATAGATAAATCACATAAAGAAATACAGGAGAAAATAGATCAAAAATTAGAAGAACTTACAAGGCAAACACAAAAATCACTTAAAGAAATTCAGGAGAATATGGATCAAAAAATAGAAGCCAATAAAGAGGAATTACAAAAATCACTTAAAGAAATACAGGAGAACATGGGTCAACAAGTAGAAGTCATGAAAGAGGAAACACAAAAATATCTTAAAGAAATACAGGAAAATACAAACAAGCAAGCAAAAGAACTGAGCAAAACCATCCAGGATCTAAAAACAGAAATAGAAACAACTAAGAAATCGCAAAGGGAGACAAATTTGGAGATAGAAAACCTTGGGAAGAAATCAGGGGCCATAGATACAAATATCAACAACAGAATACAAGAGATAGAAGAAAGAATCTCAGATGCTGAAGATACCATAGAAACCATTGATTCAACAGTCCAAGGAAATGCAAAATGCAAAAATCTTGTAACCCAAAACATCTAGGAAATCCAGGACACAATGAGAAGACCAAACATAAGGTTTATAGGCATAGATGAGAGGGAAGATATACAACTTAAAGGGTCAGCAAATATCTTCTACAAAATTATGGAAGAAAACTTACCCAACCTAAAGAGTGAGATGCCCATGAATATACAAGAAGCCTACAGAACTCCAAACAGAGTGGACCAGAACAGAAATACTCCTGTCACATAATAATCAAAACCCCAAATGTACTAATCAAAGAAAGAATATTAAAGGCAGTAAAAGAAAAAGGCCAAGTAACATATAAACGAAGAACTATCAGGATTACCCAAGATTTCTCACCTGAGACCATGAAAGCTAGAAGATCCTGGGCAGATATCATGCAGACTCTAAGAGAACACAAATTTCAGCCAAGACTACTTTACCCAGCAAAACTCTCAATCATCATAGATGGAGAAACCAAGGTATTCCATGACAAAACCAAATTTGCACAATATCCTTCCACAAACCCAGCCCTACAAAGGATAATAGGGAAAAAACACCAACACAAGGAGGGAAACCACGCCACCAGAAGAAACAAGATAGATTCCCCCATCTCATCAAACCCAAAAGAAGATAACCACTCAAATATAAAAAAAAAATAACGTCAAAAATGTCAGGAAGTAATAATTACTATTCCTTAATATCTCTTAACATCAATGGACTCAATTCCCCAATAAAAAGATATAGACTAACAGACTGGATACAGAAACAGGACCCCACATTTTGCTGCATACAGGAAACACATCTCACTATCAAAGACAAACACTACCTTAGAGTAAAAGGCTGGAAGACAATTTTACAAGCAAATGGTCTCAGGAAACAAGCCGGAGTAGCCAGTCTAATATCAGATAAAACTGACATTCAACCTAAAGTAATGAAAAGAGACACAGAAGGTCACTTCTTGCTGGTCAAAGGGAAAATCCACCAAGAAGAATTCTCAATACTGAACATCTATGCTCCAAATGCAAGAGCACCCTCATTCATAAAAGAAACTCTATTAGAGCTTAAAGCACACATTATACCTAACACAATAATAGTGGGTGACTTCAACACTCCACTATCCTCAATGGACTGATCAGGAAACCAGAAACTAAACAGGGACACAGTGAAACTAATTGAAGCCTTGGACCAATTGGATTTAACATATATATATTTAACATACACACACACACACACACACACACACACACACACACATATATATATATTTCATCCCAAAGCAAAAGAATATACCTTTCTCTCAGCACCGCATGGTACCTTCTCCAAAATCAATCATAAAATTAGTCACAAGACAGATGTCAACAAATACAAGAAGATCGAACTAATCCCATGCCTCCTATCAGATCACTGTGGAGTAAAAGTGGCCTTCAATAGCAAGAAAAACAGCAGAAAGCCTACATACACATGGAAACTGAACAATACTCTACTCAATGACACCTTGATCAAGGACGAAATAAAGTAAGAAATCAATAACTTTTTAGAATTCAATGAAAATGAAAGTACAACCTGCCCAAATCTATGGGACACAATGAAAGCAGTGCTAAGAGGAAAACTCATAGCCCTGAGTGCCTCCAAAAAGAAACTGAAGAGAACATACACTAGCAGCTTAACAGCACACCTGAAAGCCCTGGAACAAAAAGAAGCTAATTCACCCAGGAAGAGTAGAAGACAGGAAATCATCAAACAAAGGGCTGAAATCAATCAAGTAGAAACAAAGTGAACCATACAAAGAATCAGCAAAACCAGGAGCTGGTTCTTTGAGAAAATCAACAAGATAGATAAACCCTTAGCCAGACTAACCAATGAGCACAGAGACAGTATCCAAATTAATAAAATTAGAAATAAAAAGGGGGATATAACAACAGACATTGAGGAAAATCAGAAAATCATCAGATCCTACTACAAAAGCCTATACTCAATACAACTGGAGAATCTGGAGGAAATGGACAATTTCCTAGACAGATACCAAATCCCAAAATTAAATCAGGAACAATTAGATCAGCTAAACAGTCCCATAACCCCTAGAGAAATAGAAGAGTTTATAGAAAGTCTCCCAACCAAAAAAAGTACGGGACCAGATGGTTTTAGTGCAGAATTTTATCAGACTTTCAAAGAAGACCTAACACCAATACTCTTCAAACTATTCCACAAAATAGAAACAGAAGGAACACTGCCCAACTGGTTTTAGGAAGCCACAATCATGCTGATACCAAAACCATACAAATATCCAACAAAGAAAGAGAACTATAGGCCAATTTCCCTTATGAATATAGATGTAAAAATACTAAATAAAATCCTTGCCAACTGAATGCAAGAGCACATCAAACCAATCATTCACAATGATCAAGTAGGCTTCATCCCAGGGATGCAGGGATGGTTCAATATACAGAAATTCATCAATGTAATCCACTACATAAACAAACTAAAAAAACAAAAAACAAAAAACCACATGGTCATCTCATTAGATGCTGAAAAAGCATTTGAAAAATTCAGCATCCTTTCATGCTAAAAGTCCTGGAAAGAACCGGAATTCAAGGCCCATAACTAAACATAATAAAAGCAATATACAGCAAACCTGTAGCCAACATCAAAATAAATGGAGAGAAAATTGAAGCAATCCCACTAAAATCAGGGACTAGACAAGGCTGCCCTCTCTCTCCATATCTTTTCAATATAGTACTTGATGCTCTAGCAAGAGCAATTAAACAACATAAGGAACTCTAAGGGATACAAATTGGAAAGAAAGAAAAACTATCATTATTTGCAGATGATATGATAGTATACTTAAGCGACCCAAAAAACTCCACCAGAGGACTCCTACAGCTGATAAACAACTTCAGCAAAGTGTCTGGTTATAAAATCAACTCAAGCAAATCAGTAGCCTTCCTGTACTCAAAGGACAAACAGGCTAAGAAGTTAGGGAAATAACACCCTTCACAATAGCCACAAACAATATAAAATATCTTGTCATTGCTCTAACCAAACAAGTGAAAGATCTATATGACAAGAACTTCAAGTCTTTGAAGAAAGAAATCGAAGAAGACCTCAGAAAATGGAAAAATATTTCTTGCTCTTGGATTGGCAGGATCAATATAGTAAAAATAGCCATCTTGCCAAAAGCAATCTACAGATTCAATGCAATCCCCATCAAAATCCCAAATCAATTCTTCATAGATCTAGAAAGAGCAATTCTTAAATTCTTCTGGAGTAACAAAAACTATTTTTTTAGGATAGCTAAAACTATTCTCAACAATAAAAGGACTTCTGGGGAAATCAATATCCCTGACTTCAAGCAGTACTGCAGAGCAATTGTGTTTAAAACTGCATGGTATTGGTACAGCCACAGGCAAGTAGATCAATGGAATAGAATTGAAGACCCAGAAATGAACCCACAGAGTTATGGTCACTTGATCTTTGATAAAGGAGCTACAACCATCCAGTGGAAAAAAGATATCCTTTTCCACAAATGGTGCTGGTTCAACTGGAGACCAACATGCAGAAGAATTCAAGTTGACCCACTCTTATCACTTTGTACTAAGATCAACTCCAAGTAGATCAAGGACCTCCACATAAAGCCAGACACAGTGAAACTAATAGAAAAGAAACTGGGGAAGACCATGGAGGACATGGGCACAGGGGGAAAGTTCCTGAACAGAACACCAATAGCTTATGCTCTAAGATCAAGAATTGATAAATGGGACCTCATAAAATTACAAAGTTTCTGTAAGGCAAAGAACACTGTCAGAGGACAAAACAGCAACCAACAAATTGGGAAAACATCTTCACCAACCCCACATCCGACAGAGGGCTAATATCCAATATATACAAAGATCTCAAGAAGTTAGACCCCTAAGAATCAAAGAACCCTATTAAAAATGGGGTACAGTGCTCAACAAAGAATTTTCACCAGAAGAAATTTGGATGGCTGATAAGCACCTTAAGCGATGTTCAACATCATTAGTCATCAGGGAAATGCAAATCAAAACAACCCTGAGATTCCACCTCACACCAGTCAGAGTGGCTAAGATTAAAAACTCAAGAGACAACAGGTGCTGGCGAGGATGTAGAGAAAGAGGAACACTCCTCCACTGTTGGTGGGCTTGCAAGATGGTACAACCGCTCTGGAAATCAGTCTGGCGGTTCCTCAGAAAATTGGACATGACTCTTTCAGAGGACCTTGTCATACTACTCCTGGGCATATACCCAGAGGATTCCCCTGCATGCAATAAAGACACATGTTCCACTATGTTCATAGCAGCCTTATTTATAATAGCCAGAAGTTGGAAGGAGCCCAGATATCCCTCAAAGGAGGAATGGATACAGAAAATGTGGTATATCAATACAATGGAATACTATTCAGCAATTAAAAATAATGAATTCATACAATTTGTAGGCAAATGGTTGGATCTGGAAAATATTATCCTAAGTGAGTTAACCAAATCACAAAAGAATACACACGAAATGCAATCACTGATAAGTGGATATTAATAAGCCCAGAAACTCTGAATACTCAAGGCACAATTAGCAGGTGAAAAGATTCCCAAGAAGAAGGAAGGAGAGGACCCTGGTCCTAAAAAGACTTGATCTAATTTTGTAGGAGAGTACCTGAACAGAGAAACGGTGTGTGTGTGTGGGGGGTGATTGTTAATAGGTGCGGGGGGAGAGCACTTATGAGACATATGGTGAGGGGGGAACTGGAAAAGGGGAAAGCCTTTGGAATGTAAATAAAGAATATAGAAAAAAAGAGTTGCCATGTTCTTGGTGTCTCTTCATAGCAATAGAAACTCCAACCACATCAGCTACAACACGTACCTTCAGAATTCATATAAGTCTTACTATGCCAATGGCATTAATCCATGGTATCCAGGGCCTGTGGCTTACTTAGCATATGAGGCCCCACATTCCTCAGCAATCACAGAACTCATTCATATTTACCTCTTGTTATTGATTTGTTTTTTTTTTTAAGATTTATTTATTATTATATGTAAGTACACTGTAGCTGTCTTCAGACACACCAGAAGAGGGCATCAGATCTCATTACGGATGGTTGTGAGCCACCATGTGGTTGCTGGGATTTGAACTCAGGACCTTCGGAAGAGCAGTCAGTGCTCTTAACCTCTGAGCCATCTCACCAGCCCCTTGTTATTGATTTGTTAACCAGAAGTGAGGAAAGAAGCAAATCTTGAGGAAGACCTGCTTCTGTAGTTTTCTTTGTCTCAGACAAGCTTGAGGCAGGTGGCAGGTCCCCTGGGAAAGTACTGTACTTCTCTGGCCCAGGAAGACAGTGGGGTCTGAAGATTAATCTTTTAAAAATTCATCTACTGACACATCAATCCAGGCCAGGGTTATATTATCTCCACTGGGTCCTTCTTTGCTGTTGAAAATTGCCAGGTTGAGAGTTCAGTTTTTCTCTGAAAATACACCCTCTTCCTGTCTTTATTTGTTCTGCCCTCCAGCTATAGGTAACTGGTTCTTTTTAAATGTTGCCAGGAGGGTCTTTGACTCTCATGTATTACATTAAATTGATTATCAGTTCTCTAAGCCTGTCAGTTTATCTCTTCAGGTGTCAGTTGTGATTAGCACATTATCCTTACAATTGATTCTCTCTCAGGCATTTTTTAAAATTCCTTTGCCATTGCATGCATGGATCCAGTCTTCCCATCGTTCCCTGCCCTGCCCTGGGGTCATCTCAGGTGAGAATCTCAGCTTATCTCAATCACTGTACCCCCATCGGAGGACCACTGACAGTTTGTCTGCATCACTAACAGCATCGTACCACTTGGCCATTGAGTGTCCATCTCTAGAATCGACTTCTTGCATCTGCCTCCTAGGACCACTCCAAGGGCCAAGTCTATCAGGCACATTTCCCAGTGTCTGAAACTAGGACAGGGGGTCAGGGCTAAGCAGAGGTCTTTGGTGTCCTTCTGCTTAGAACAACATGATTCTTATCAGTGCTTCTTTCTATAGATCTACTTAACTGCCCCAACGCAATTCTCTCTTATCCTCATGCTTTCTCTCTCCACCCAACACATGCCTACTCCTAGAATAACAGTCTAAAAACAGTTACAGGCTATGGAGATGAGTGGGGAGGCAGTGGGTAAAATGCTTGGCACATAACTGGGAGGACCCTAGTTCAAATCCCAGAACACACAGTCCAACACAGAAGTATTTAGCTATAATTAATATTCTTACCATGAAATTAAAGGAGAAAAGAAGAGAGTCTTGACACTCACAGGCCAGCTAGTTGATGTGCTCAGTAGAGAAGAACAAATAGATTCTGTCTCAGACAAGATATAAGATGAGGACCAAACCCAAAGTTCTCTTCTGAACTCCATACATGCATACTCATTTGCACACACAGACACATATATGTTCATTTTCATACACATACTCACACATGTGTGCATGTACGTGCATATATGTATACATGTGCACACACATATGTAAATACACATGTATATATATATACACACATGCATATAAATATACACACAGATTCATATATACATATGCATATACATATATGCACACATATGCACATACATGTATACACATGCATACATGTGCATACATACAAGCACATGCACAAATGCACATGTACATACACATATACAAATCATGAAAATCCTTTCTTTCCAAATAGCAAGCAATTTCTTGATGTTTTTTCATTTCTTATCCAAAATTCTACATTTACAAAACACATCTTTGACTTGGCCATGGTAAAGCCAATGACCTCGGGTGTTAAGAAAGTTATGTGATAGAGTAAAAACACAACTTTGTCTGTAAGCATCAGGGAAGTAGAGAAAATGTTGAGCAGACACAATAAACTTTTCTACTGAAGTTCTCATCTCTGACAATAGATCAGACAGATTACTGAAGTGAGAAAACAGTTTTCAAAGAACAAAAAAATGCCCCAGTGTTTTTTGATAAAATTTGCCTCTAGAGATGGTAGGGCCTTATATGAAGATAAATTGAATAAATGTTCCATGAAGACAGAAGTTGCATTGATGTTGTTCAGTAATGTGTTTCCAAAACTGACAAAAACACCCAAGTCACAGTCTCTTGACAGTGAATATCTCGAATGAGTGAGTAAATATCTAATTCCATACAGACACGTTTTAAAGTTTTAGGCACACACACTGTGCTCTTCTGTTCCATCTTTAAAATGGGTGCAACAACTGCATCTGTTCGAAAAGTTTATTCTGAGGGTTAAAATTTGTCATGCTCAACATATTTTCCAAACACAAAGTAACCCAGTAAGAGATAGCTCTGACATAGAGGGGAAGGATGCAACAATGGTTACCGAAATGAAAGGGGACCTGGAATAAAGGTAAGTGACACCTTCCTTAGGAAGATGTGCTTTCAGGTTTTAGGAGAAATAAGATGATACCGGGGAGTAGCTAAATCAGAACCAGAGGTGGTCATGTCTGAAAACAAAGACAAAACAAAAACCAACCAAAAAATCTGTCAGATCCTTCACATGGTCAGAAAGGAAAAGCAGCTAAAATCAGCTGCAGCAGCACACAAAAATAAAGCTGTTTGCTGGAAGTCTCTTTGGACCCTCGCTCCTTGCCTAGCCTCCTGCCTGAAATCTGCTTGCTGCTCATGCAGGAGAGCTTTGTGGAGAATCAAGCAAACTAGAGATGTTGCCTACACAGAGGAGGTCAAGCCTTCCCTGGACCCCAAGCATGAGAACAGGACTTTGAGCCGACAGTTACTGGAACAGAAAGCACATCTCTCTTCCACTTGCCTTTTAGATGCTTTCTTTTTCTCTCCACCCCTTGCAAACAGCACAGATGGGGAGGAGAAAAGCAGACGACTCAAACTGGTACATTACGTGGGCACAGAAAGTTAGGGAAAAACATCTCTGCATGGTGAAAAAAAATTCCACTCCTTTCTTGGACAATTTCTGAAGTGTGGGAAACCATGGCAACTAATATAAATGTAGCCAGTGCATTGTACTTTCTCAGTCGGAACAATAAAAACACAAACTTAATCTGTTTTTTAAGAAAGTTAAAAATAAAAAGAACTTGGACAACAACGTCTAACAATGCTTCTTATTCTCTGTGATGAAAGCATACAGAAATGAACAACTTGAATGTAAAAGTACTTACTTGGTATCCCATTAAAATGGCTATATATGCACACATATATTACATATATATAATGCATATATGATATATGTGGAGTTAATATCTAGTAATGTGTTTTGTGCACATATTTATAGAACTATAAAGCTCAGAATATTCCTACCTCAAAGTATTATTGAACAATAAAATTATATGATAATATATGTATAGAAGTATATTTAGATGTATGAACAGTAGCTTTTAACAACTCATCTGTCCCTCCATTTTAATAAAAGTACGTTTAAAAATATGAAAAGGAACTTAATTTAAATGCAGGGTGGAAAATATTACAAAAAAAAAAGGTTGTGCCTTATGAGATTGTGAAAAAAAATCACTTTGTGCCTTGCTTAGGTATAGTTATGAAATGCCTCAGTGTGCAAAAAAAGGGTATTCAGTTTTTAAAAAAATAACAGACAAAAGAGACTAATTTCCTGTTGGCCCTTACTTGCAAAAGCTAATACAGGAGTCAATTATTTTCATTACAGGAAAGGAAAAAGTTCTAGCCTATCCATATCATGGCTTGGTAACCTCTTAAATACATGGAGATTAAGACAAGAAAAATTTGAAGATGAAACAAGTTTCTGGTGGAGTCATCTCCTTAGACTTCAGAGGTGATATAATGAAGACATGGGACCTGTAGAAAAAAGAAATTTAGATTGCGGCAAAGCGTGAACGTTCCCCTCTCTCATGCAAGTCCTATCATAAATGAGTCTCCTGCTTAGGCTAGATGGACTCAGTGTGCCAAAACATTAAAATCCCCTCCCTGCCCTCCACCTCTTCTCCACATCTTGATTTTGCACTTGGAAGCACAGATTAAGCTTTAATCAAAATCCTCACTCCTCTGAAGCACTGCATAGAGCATTGTTCTCCTGTAATGGAAAAGTGATCTGGTCCGGCTGCTCAAAGCAGACCTCATAACGTGGACTCTGACTTTTATTTATGAAAGAGAACTTTGCTTCGTGCCCTACATTTGAAAACTGAAACTTAATGTTGGCTTGTGAAATAAAATAAAATAAAAACAGCAAGTAAACTGTACACTTGAGAAATTATCCTCACGTTAGTTTGAGGTTTTCACATCCCGAAGCAGTCTGTTTCCTACCTTTAATAAGTTTGAGTTTGCTGTGCTCAGCATAATTGGACACAGCTGCCTGAATTTTCTGCCAGGGTATGAGGAAAAATGGAGTTATTATTAGCGCTTGGTACTGCAACCTGCCTGGCCAATGTAAATCTTAAGATTCAAGTGTTTATTGGTTGTGAATTTTCCATTGTGAGGGCACCCAGGAAGTCTCTTCACTAATAGGAGTCTAGAGAAGGAGGCTGAAAAGCATCAGTATCCAATCAAAAAATTAATTGCTTAACCCATCCACAATGTCAGAGTCAAGAATAGACCCATTAGACCACAGGAAATTGGGCTGTGCTCAAAATGAATAACTGCAGGGAACAATTTTGAGGAGCCGTAATGGAAGCTGGTGATGCTTTTAGTTGGAGGATCTCATAGAAGCATAACTTCCTGGGGGAGGAGTTCTGAAATCAGTATTGGTTTGAGTTTCTTCAGCACAATAGGTAAAGGACTGACTGGATCAAAGTGGTTTCTTTAGGAGATACTCTGAATTTATGTGACAAGTTTTGTCTTGGGAAGACAGATACTACCAAAGTCCAACATGTTGAGCCAATGGGTTTTGTTTGTTTTATGTATAAGATATGACTGAGGGGTTACTTTAAAAGACCAGAAAAAAACTCAAAGAGTGCTACCTCACTAACACCCATGCCAGCATGAGTGGCAGCTCAAAGAATATTGGAAAGCTAGATCACACTCCATAGCCTCTGAGACAGTTCAACAGTCAGAGGGCATCCTTTCATAGTGGCTCATTGGTCTGAGCCTCTTCCTACAGCTCTGCCAGTCTTTGTTTATATAGTTCAGGGACTCTCACCCTTTCTTTTTTTTTTAAGATGAAGAAACAGATCATTGTTATTAATATTGAAACATAAATAAAAATTCAACAATGAAACCAAGAATATGAAAGAAAAAAATCAAACAAATAAAAGGAGATCCTTTCTCTAAAGAAATAAAATCAGCTTAGGCGGGAACCACTCCTGGGTACAAGTCAGCAGATAATTTTCCTAGCTATATGTCAGACAGAGGGAAAAAACACTCTGGATCACCTAATTGCACAACAGAAGATAGAAATATGTGCTCAAAAGCTGAAACATTGGCACCCACATCTGCAGACACATCTGCAGCCATATCTGCAGACACATCTACAGCCATATCTGCAGACATATTGGCAGCCACATCTACAGGTGACTGTATCAGCTGATGTGACCAGAGCTTGATCTGAAGTTGGAAGCTGTACTGGACCAGCTTCTGGCTCAAAGGGTTCCACAACTGTTGTTTCCAAGAGCACAGTGTCCTCTTGGGGTGCCAGGTCTCCCTGTGGCTCTGCCACAGAAGCAGGCCTCACAGCCAGACTCTCTAGCATCACTGAGGCATCCTGCACTGGGGGCTCTTTCTCAAGCTTTAGTTTTTTGGCCTCCTCCTCCTCCAGAACTGAGAGAAGCTCCGTGGCTCGGGCATGCACTTCTGCGGAAGGCACATTTAGCTTCACGTAGGTCATTAATCGCCTGGTGACGGCCATGTCTGTGTCCTTACAAAAACTATCGGGAAATTTCTCAAACCAGCAGGATAAAAAACTGAATATGTTGCTTTTTGTTTGCTGGGTCTCCACACAGTCAGGCTGGAAGGATGCATACCTATGGCATTCCATGAGGGTGTCACCCTTAAGGCCTTATTTCCCCAACATACTAAAAGATCTACAGGGAGCTCCTTGAATCTGAAGAATCTAGAAAGGGAGCAGGGATCCTGGGCACTCTCTGCACTGATCTGACTTTCATGCTGAGGTCCTGGGTCATGAGATGTTCACACAATGGGTGGAAGCCTCTCTGCTTCCTACTAGGGCTCTTGCTTGATTCCAGACTTCTTGAGTGGTCCCCCAGGGACCCTTGTCTGTTTCCATTAATCCCATATAGGTCTGATATGGCCTAGAACCTTTTATACAAATGGGGAAACAGCTGATTCATCCCATTAGTACAGTTCTTCATGATGTGGTGACGCCAACCATAAAATTATTTTAGTTGCTATTTGAGAACTGTAATTTTGCTACTATAATGGAATCATAATGTAAATATCTGTGTTTTCTGGTGGTCTTAGGTGACCCTGTGAACCACTGTTCTAGGAAGTTTGGCTGGTCTTTGCTTCTTCCTGGCTGCTGATTGAGTCTCTGATTCTTCCAGGTAGTTTGGGATGTTTGAGAGTCTTCCTTGAAACTTGGCTCACCTAAGAGTAAGTCTCAGCAATCTTAACTGCTTATATACTCTTGGGGATGGAGGGAACTTGGGGAATTGGGTCAGTGTCAGGAATTTCCTGAGGCACATTGAGTTATTCTCTTCCAGCCTGGGTGCAGCTCTTCTTTAGAACAGAGTCTTGCATGTGTCCCTAGGAAGTCCTGTTGTTTCACCTCACTGTAAACATCCTAAACCATCCCTGTCATCACAAATTCGTGACTTAAGAAGGGTTTCTCAGAGATGATGGAGGGTTTTAACTTTGGAGGAAGCTGCTAGACAACAGAACAGTGATAACTGGAGAGGAAGGCAGTCAACAAACAGTCCCTAATGATGCCAGCTCCCATAAACAGGCCTTAGCCTCCTTAGCCTCATAGAGACACAGAAGCTTTTACTAAAGAGTTGTAATCACCTTACCCAGTAGGTAGGGGAGCTGAGGTGCTCACACTGATTCCAGAGGCTGTTCCTTTGTTTTGTTTTGTTTTTAAGTCCTTGGCATTTCTCAAAATCTATAAATAGAAGTAGGTCCATCTTTTATTATTTTAGAAAAAAACCCTCAGGCAAAAGAATGCAGATATCTGGCAATGGAAGTTGGATAGAAAGGGGAAAAAAGCTGCAAAACTGGTTTTAGGGCACAAACTGAGACTGTCTTTAAAGTCCTGTGAATACAAGCATACGCAAGCTAAATTCTTTAGTCTCCTAGATTAGTAGTAAGTTCTAGGTTAGTACTAACATCTATTGTGTGGATGGAGAACTCAAAGCAGCTAGGAGGTGCTTTAAATAAGTTTTTGTGAGTAAAACAGGACAGAAATCAAAACAAGCATATTAATTGTCACCCTTAATCATATGGAGTTGGCAAACATTTTCTGCAAAGGGCTAGACAGTATTTTTGACAATTCAGCTCACACAGTCTCTGTCACACATTACTCCTAATTTTGTATTTGTCTTAACAATCCTTCTAAACACCTAATCTGACTTGGGTTGCATGGTATTTTATAATAGTGTGTGTGTGTGTGTGTGTGTGTGTGTGTGTGTGTGTGTGCCTGTATGCCTATGTCTGTATGTGTGTTTCTGTCTATGTTTGTCTATGTGTGTGTGTTTCCGAGTATATGTGTATGTGTCTGTCTGTATGTGTGTCTCTCTATGTGTGTGTGCATGTCTAGATTTGTTCCCTCAGTCATAGTTGGAAACAGTAAATTCCAATTCCATTTTACAGATAAATGATTTGAAGCTTTTGCCCATTAATTTGTAGATTCTGTAAGAAGTAGGGTCTGATCTGCTTTGTTTAATTTGCTATTGTCAACATCTTGCTAAAAGAGTTCTTTGCATATGGACTTCATTTAATAATTTTTCAATGAATAAATAGTTCAAATAGCAGTTCTGGCTGAGAGAACACATCACATTGCAATTATTCATATGCATTGGTAATGGGCTCTTTGTCAGTTTTTATGTTCCCATCGTTTACAAATCCGTTAAGGTCTTAGCGATTCATGGAACCTGAGGAGAAATCAGATGTCCTCAGTGTATAACAAGGCATATGAAAAACACCACTAAGGAAAATGTGGCCTGGCTCAGAGTCAAGATAAATAGGACCCAAGTAAGATTTTTTAAGAAGGATTGTTAAGACAAACAAATACAAAACAAAGAGCAATGTGCGACAGAGATCATGTAAGAGCTGAATTGCCAAAAATATTTACAGTTCTTGGGGTAGAAAGAGAATTATATAGTCAAGAAATTTGTCAAGACATCTAGAAACAAGAAGAGTAAACACTTTTAAAAGCTATGGTTGCCAACATCATGTTGCAAAATCATCAGCAGAGTGAGTGATATGGAGACCAAAGTTTGTTAGGCAAGAAGCCAAGAAGGATGCATCTCCTACTGAGCTTTGCAAAATAGAGACAGATTTGAGGACCAGATTGACTACAGTCATCCTGGAAAGATGGAATTGTCTGGCCAAAGATACTACACCAGCTTAATGCACAGCTCACTCAGCTGTGAGGTGAGCAATATCACACGTTTCATTGCTTAAGCCCCAAACACCCCTGGGTTTTAGCCTATACATTCAGAGAAAAAAGGCATTGATATATGGAGAGACTTATTTAACCATGATTAAATCATATTACTCTGGATCTTGCTAAGATTGGGTTATTTGTTTGATTGTTTGTTATAAGGTCTTACTATATCATTCAGGTGGGTTAAAGACTCACAATTCTCCTGTCTCCCACATTCAAGTTCTAGGTACAGGCAAGGATTACTGGATTACTGCCATAAATACTCATTACTTGAGTCTAGCTCCAGCCTGACTCTCAATGGACTTAAGTCAACAGTTTGCTATCCTGACAGACTGAATTAAAGATCGAAAAGTAGAGATGACTTTGCCCCCACAGTGTCTGGCCTTTTATCTGAGGACAGTAAATGACACAAATTTAAAACCCAGTAATGTGGAGGGATAGATATAGGGGCAGGGTTAAAGTGAGAAACAGGAAGAGGAAATGTAGTTATAGAACACCCTAAAAAAGTTAAATGCTTTAAGGAAAAAGAATTAGAAAATAGATACTTAGGCAAGTTTCCCTCTAAAAAGGAAATAACTGAGTGGAAAGAAGTTGTAAAGTAAGGAAAAGGTATCATGCATTAAGGACTAGATATGGAGCACCAGGAAAACTAGAACTGAAAATGGTAAAGAGAAGCAAATCATGCAAGAACCTGCCATACTATGAATGAGTTGACCTGATCTTCTCAGCATAAGTGTTATCAACTCCAGACAGGTTCTGTTTTATGGTAAACAGGTCCTGTTTGTGTGTTTTACAGTAAAAATTAAGCTAGATAGTGATAAAGGCTTTGATGGGATCTTTTTTGAGACACAAAGCTTCCTGGAGAAGGGGAGGCCTTCACTAAGTCCCACAACATCCCCTAGATGAGAAGGAGGAAGCATGGTGGTCCTGTAGGGTAAACCTGTCATGTAAGCAACAGAGAATGACTGATGGCTCTAATGCACATTCAGCAAAGGAACCACCTCAAAGTAAAGGAAGTAAAGGATATCATCTAGTGTGGGCTGTCTCTACAAACTGGAAGATTACCATACAGAATTTTCAATGTATGTTTCCCTCAAACTCAAGACATTTACATATAAAAATGGAGTCAAATTTTATTTTTGAAGAAAATATTCTAAAATCAATGAGGATTATATAGAGTTCCTTTTAATGTTGCCATAATTTACAACACTTTACCTCCCATAAATTGAGATAAAATGTCAAGAAATTCATAGAGTATATAAAAGAATATTAAACATGATAGGAAACAATGAATAAAGGATAGATTATAATTCAAATTCTCAAATAGATAACACAAAAATAAAGCAAAGAGAATAAATTAAGAAATGATAGGAAACAGGGGTGATCAAATGGCTCAGTGAATAAAAGAGCTTGCAAATAAGCTCAATGATCTGAGCGCAATCCTCAGGAACCACACAGCGAAAGGAGAGATCTGGGTCTCACAAATGACTCTCTCTCTCTCTCTCTCTCTCTCTCTCTCTCTCTCTCTCACACACACACACACACACACACACACACACACACACACACGGAAATAAGTGAGAGCTATAGGTTTGAATAAAGTCTGCTTCTTGGTCAGATACATTAAACTCAAGAAACTTTTAAAGGTCAAACCAAACCACAATTAGAATATAAAGATGCTATCTCACTTTGTGACCACACCCTCAGGTTTGGGTTTAACCAGCCACATCTCTTATTTTTCCAAGTAAATAGTCTTGCTAGTGAACATCACATTGTCAGGAGGCATGGTAGCTCGCTTCCTCTCTGGGGACCAAGCTCCATAAGGACTTATCCATTCCCAAGAGCATTCCTCCCCCCATCCCCAAAGATGTGCCTAGAGAACTCCCTGGAGTGAGAGCACCTTGGCTATAGCTCTTCTTTCACAAGCCATTGCTGCTGAGGAGTTGTTGTTTACAGTCTGGAAAGAGGATCACCTCCCTCCTGGGAGGATTACTCATTCAGAGAACTGCTCTAGCTGTTTTAGTTCCTGCAGGGGCGTGATCCAGGCAGAACTGAGCCTGGGTGCCTTTATTAGTGTGGTCCTATTAGGAACTACCTGCTCTACTGGGGACTGCTGTCAAGGGATGAGCTCTGGCCACCATCTCCTGACTCAGACACAGGTCATTCTTCCTGGACATAAGACTCTGGTGACATGCAGTTTCTGAGGACAAAACAGTGCCTGTAAAACCATCTGAAATACTTCTAGCATCTCCAAGGTGTTATGAAATATAATATGGTGAGGGGAGTACCTGGCAGGCCCATCCCATGGTGTATCCCTGAGAAATCACATCATGCAAGTGACCTGATATAAAGGGAGGTTATTTGGGAGTAAAGGAAGGGAGTAAGAGCCTAGAGAAGGGGTAGAGGCAGACAGATTAGAGCAAAGCCATGAGGGCAGCCTGGAACAGAGGCCAGAATGGGAGGAGAGACTGGCCAGGAGCACACAGTACAGGACAAGAGGGAACCAACTGCAGAGGGGGGTGGGGGAGTTGCCCCTTTTTTTCCCCAAGTAATTATCTACGTTTTATTTTTTATTTTTTTATTTGATATATTCTTTATTTACATTTCAAATTATTTCCCCTTTCCAGGATTCCCCCCTCGAAAGTCCCATAAGCCCTCTTCCCTCCCCCTGTTCCCCAATCAACCCTTTCCTGCTTCACTATCTTGGTATTCCCCTACACTGTTGCACTGAGTCTTTCTAGGACCAGGGGCCTCTCCTTCCTTCTTCTTGGGCATCATTTGATATGCTGCTCATACCTGGTGGCAGGCAATGAAGGCAGGTGTTGACCAAAGACTTTACTAGATCCTTGTGAGGAGCCTAGCAGAATCTCTTGAAAGGTATCACAAGTTAACTGACAGTTCTGAGGGCACAAGTTTTGACGAATCTACACTGGTATGCTTCTAAATATGATTCTCATCTGAAATTAGTCTATCTGTTCTGCTTTTAAAAAGGCAACATGTACTGTGCATATTTGATGAGGTCTTGTTGCAAATGCACAGCTACTGGTCACTATGATAAATCCAATAATGTGTGTATGTGTGCATGGTCTGTGTGTGTGTGTGTGTGTGTGTGTGTGTGAGCGCATGTGTGTAAAAGAGAACATAACAAAAATATCACAGAACAAATTTGACTTGGAAAATGTATCAGACACAATTAGAATCAAATCAAAGCAAAAGAAAATGATGACATTTATAGTGCTAAAATTAAATGTAAAATCAGGTCATTTAAAGGGGAAGTTATAACCATTCCAGTGGGGAATAATACACTATTAAAACGTAGTAAGAAACAAACTATCAGAATTAGCGAGAGAGATTAAAAGAAACACAAGGAAATATGAAAATGTAATGGAACCCTTGGGCTTTTGACTGAACGTTTGTGGAGAGTCGCTCACATAAACAATATGTAGATGAGTCACACACGATGAACAATTACACATATAATGGATTTGTGCATACTAAAAATCTATCTCATTTTTAAAGATTACAGAACACTTACCTAAATTGGTTATATTCTGTGACTATAAAACCCCTGTTAGTTCTCCAAGGTAGAATTACATTCCATTTCCTCTAATAACAATTCAATAAAGCCAACATTAAACAATAAAAGTATATTTCAAAAACTAACACAAGAAAAATCTTAAAAGAAAAATGAAAACTATAATTACAAGTTATTTAGAAAATAATAGCATCAAAATTACTACAATGCAGAAAACAGTTTACAGGCAAAATAAAGAAATATACACCTTGCTCTCCGCCATCATGGCTCTGAGATGCTGGACAGATCTGACAGGCAGAGCCAGGTACACAGACATAGCCCGAGTACAACACCACTTGGGTCTCAGGCTTCTGCCTGCACCCAGGGCCTGGGGAGCTCTGCAGGCCATCTGTGTGCCAGTCCTGTCAGGGGACATTGCCCTGCAGAGTGATCAGCACTTGGAAAAAATCCCCACAGCATCTACCATCTTCGCTCCCTGACTGAGCAGACAGGCAGCACCAGGTTCACAGAGACAATCCGAGTATAACATTGCTTGGGGCAAGACACACCACAGCTCCAACAGCACCCAACAGGAGGGCAGCAGATCAGCAATCTGTTCCAGGAGAACCCAGTCATCCAGTGGTGCGAAATAGCCTTACAGGCTCACAGGAGGTTCAAGCACCAGCCAGTGACAACAAGACCAACTAATGCCAGATATAACCAGATGGCAAAAGGCAAAAGTAGGAATGTTACTAACAGAAATCAAGGCAATATGGCAGGATCTGAACCTATTTCTTCAACAACAGCAAGTCCTGGATACCCCAACACACCAGAAAAGCAAGATTTGGATTTAAAAATCACTGGTCATGATGCTGTTAGAGGAACACAAGAAGGACATAAATAAATCTCTTAAAGAAATGCAGGAGAAAATGAAACAAAAGGTAGAAGTCCTTACAAGGGAAACACAAAAATCATTTAAAGATAGTTTCACTTCTTCCTTTCCAATTTGTATCCCTTTGACTTCCTTATGTTGTCTAATTGCTCTTGCTAGAACTTCAAGTACTATATTGAAAAGATATGGAGAGAGAGGGCAGCCTTGTCTAGTCCCTGATTTTAGTGGGAATGCTTCAAGTTTCTCTCCATTTATTTTGATGTTGGCTACTGGTTTGCTGTAGATTGCTTTTACTATGTTTAGGTATGGGCTTTGAATTCCTGCTCTTTCCAAGACTTTTAGCATGAAAGGATGCTGAATTTTGTCGAATGCTTTTTCAGCATCTAATGAGATGACCATGTGCTTTTTTTCTTTCAGTTTGTTTATGTAGTGGATTACATTGATGGATTTCCGTATATTGAACCATCCCTGCATCCCTGGGATGAAGCCTACTTGATCATGGTGGATGATCGTTTTGATGTGCTCTTGGATTCAGTTAGCAAGAATTTTATTTAGTATTTTTGCATCTATATTCATAAGAGAAATTGGCCTGTAGTTCTCTTTCTTTGTTGGATCTTTTTGTGGTTTAGGTATTAGCGTAATTGTGGCTTCGAAGAATGAGTTGGGCAGTGTCCCTTCTGTCTCTATTTTGTGGAATAGTTTGAAAAGTATTGGTGTTAAGTCTTCTTTGAAGGTCTGGTAGAACTCTGCACTAAAACCATCTGGTCCCGTACTTTTTTTGGTTGGGAGGCTTTCTATAACCCCTTCTATTTCTTTAGGGGTTATGGGACTATTTAGCTGATCTACTTGATGCTGATTTAATTTTGGTATTTGATATCTGTCTAGGAAATTGTCCATTTCCTCCAGATTCTCCAGTTGTGTTGAGTATAGACCTTTGTAGTAGGATCTGATGATCTTTTGAATTTCCTCAGTTTCTGTTGTTATGTCTCCCTTTTCATTTCTAATTTTGTTAATTTGTATACTGTCTCTGTGTCCTTTGGTTAGTCTGGCTAAGGGTTTATCTATCTTGTTGATTTTCTCAAAGAACCAGCTCCTGGTCTTGTTGATTCTTTGTATGGTTCTCTTTGTTTCTATTTGATTGATTTCAGCCCTGAGTTTGATGATTTCTTGTCTTCTACTCCTCCTGGGTGAATTAACTTGTTTTTCTTCCAGGGCTTTAAGGTGTGCCATTAAGTTGCTAGTGTATGCTCTCTCCAGTTTCTTTTTGGATGCACTTAGAGATAACCACTCAAATATAAAAATAACATCAAAAATGAGAGGAAGTATAATCACTATTGCTTAATATCTGTTAACATCAATGAATTCAAGTCCTCAATAAAAAGACATAGACTAACAGATTGGATAAAAAACAGAACCCTACATTTTGCTGCATACAGGAAACACACCTCCAGTGTCAAAGACAAACACTACCTTTGAGTAAAAGGCTGGAAGACAATTTTACAAGCAAATAGTCTCAGGAAACAAGCCAGCGTAGCTACTCTAATATCAGATAAAATTGGCTTTCAACCTAAATTCATAAAAAAAAGACAAAGAAGGATACTTCTTGCTGGCTAAAGAAAAAATCCACCAAGAAGAACTCTAAATTCTGAACATCTATGCTCCAAATGCAAGGGCACCCTCATTCATCAAAGAAACTTTACTAAAACTCAAAGCACACATTGTACCTAACACAATAATTGTGGGTGACTTCAACACTCCACTCTCCTCAATGGACCGATCAGGAAAACAGAAACTAAACAGGGACATAGTAGAACTAATTAAAGCTTTGGACCAATTGGATTTAACAGGTATTTATAAAACATTTCATTCTAAAGCAAAAGAATATACCTTTTTCTCAGCACCTCATGGTACCTTCTCCAAAATTGATCATATAATTGGTCACAAGAGAGACTTCAACAGATACAAGAAGATCGAACTAATCCCATGCCTCCTATCAGATCACTATGGAGTGAAAGTGGTCTTCAATAGCAACAAAAACAACAAAAAGCACATATACACATGGAAACTGAACAATACTCTTCTCAATGATACCTTGGTCAAGGAAGAAATAAAGAAAGAAATCAAAGACTTTTTAGAATTTAATGAAAATGAAGGCACAGTATACCCAAATTTATGGGACACAAAGAAAGGAGTGCAAAGGGGAAAACTCATAGCCCTGAGTGCCTCCAAAAAGAAACTGGAGAGAGCATACACTAGCAGCTTAATGGCACACCTGAAAGCCCTGGAACAAAAAGAAGCTAATTCACCCAGGAGGAGTAGAAGACAGGAAATCATCAAACTCAAGGCTGAAATCAATCAAGTAGGAACAAAAAGAATCATACAAGAATCAACAAAAGCAGGAGGTGGTTCTTTGAGAAAATTAACAAGATAGATAAACCCTAAGCCAGACTAACCAAAGGGCACAGAGACAGTATACAAATTAACAAAATCAGAAATGAAAAGGGAGATATAACAACAGAAACTGAGGAAATTAAAAAAAAAACAACAGATCCTACTACAAAAGCCTATACTCAACACAACTGTAGAATCCGGAGGCAATGGACAATTTCCTAGACAGATACCAAATACCAAAATTAAACCAGGATCAAATAGATCATCTAAACAGTCTCATAACTCCTAAAGAAATAGAAGGGGTCATAGAAAGTCTTCCAACCAAAAAAAGCACAGAACCAGATGGTTTTAGTGCAGAATTCTATCAGACTTTCAAAGAAGACCTAACACCAATACTCTTCAAACTATTCCACAAAATGGAAACAGAAGAACTTCTCAACTCATTCTATGAAGCCAGAAGTAAGCTGATACCAAAATCACACTAAGATCCAACAAAGAAAGAGAACTTCAGGCCAATTTCCCTTATGAACATTGATGCAAAAATACTCAATAAAAATCTTGCCAACTGCCGGGCAGTGGTGGTGCACGCCTTTAATCCCAGCACTTGGGAGGCAGAGGCAGGCGGATTTCTGAGTTTGAGGCCAGCCTGGGCTACAGAGTGAGTTCCAGGACAGCCAGGGATACACAGAGAAACCCTGTCTCGGAAAAAAAAAATCTTGTCAACCTAATCCAAGAACACATCAAAACGATCATTCACCATGATCAAGTAGGCTTCATCCCAGGGATGCAGGGATGGTTCTATATACAGAAATCCATCAATGTAATCCACTACATAAAGAAACTCAAAGGAAAAACCACATGATCATTTCATTAGATCCTGAAAAAGCATTTGACAAAATTCAACATCTTTCATACTAAAAGTCTTGGAAAGAACAGGAATTCAAGGCCCATACCTAAACATAGCCAACATCAAAGTAAATGGAGAGAAACTTGAAGCAATCCCACTAAAATCAGGGACTAGACAAGGCTGCTCCCTCTCTCCATATCTTTTCAATATAGTAACTGAGGTTCTAGCTAGAGCAATTAGACAACATAAGAAGATCAAAGGGATACAAATTGGAAAGGAAGAAATAAAAGTATCACTATTTGCAGATGACATGATAATATACTTAAGTGACCCAAAAAACTCCACCAGAGAACTCCTACAGCTGATAAACAACTTCAACAAAGTGGCTGGTTATAAAATCAACTCAAGCAAATCAGGAGTCTTCCTATACTCAAAGGATAAGCAGGCTGAGAAAGAAGTTAGGGAAATGACACCCTTCACAATAGCCACAAGCAATATAAAGTATCTTGGGGTGATTCTAACCAAACAAGTGAAAGATCTGTATGACAAGAACTTTAGGTCTCTGAAGAAGGAAATCGAAGAAGACCTCAGAAAATGGAAAACTCTTCCATGCTCTTGGATTGGCAGGATTAATATAGTTAGAGTGGCCATCTTGCCAAAAGTCACATACAGATTCAATGTAATCCCCATCAAAATCCCAACTCAGTTCTTCATATAGTTAGAAAGAGCAATTCTCAAATTCATCTGGAATAACAAAATACCCAAGATAGCTAAAACTATTATCAACAGTAGAAGAACTTCTGGGGGAATCAGTATCCTGGACCTCAAGCAATACTACAGAGCAATAGTGTTAAAACTGCATGGTATTTGTACAGTGACTGGTAGGGGGATCAATGGAATAGGATTGAAGACCCAGAAATGAACCTACAGACCTATGGTCACTTGATCTTCAACAAAAGAGCTGAAAACATCCAGTAGAAAAAAGATACCCTTTTCAACAAATGGTGCTGGTTCAACTGGAGGTCAGCATGCAGAAGAATGCAAATTGAAACGTTCTTATCTCCTTGTACTAAGCTCAAGTCCAAGTGGATCAAGGACCTCCACATAAAACCAGACACTGAAACTAATAGAAAAGAAACTGGAGAAGTCCCTTGAGGACATGGGCACAGGAAAAAATTCCTGAACAGAACACCAATAGCTTATGCTCTAAGATCAAGAATTGAGAAATGGGACCTCATAAAATCACAAAGCTTCTGTAAGGCAAAGGACACCTTCAAAAGGACAAAAAGGCAAACAACAAATTGGGAAAAGATCTTCACCAACCCTACATCCAATGGAGGGCTAATATTCAATATATACAATGAACTCAAGAAGTTAGACCCCAGAGAATAACCCTGTTAAAAATGGGGTATAGAGCTATACAAAGAATTTTCACCTGAAGAAATTCGAATGGCATCATTAGTCATTAGGGAAATGCAAATCAAAACAACCCTGAGATTTCGCCTCATACCAGTCAGAATGGCTCAGATTAAAAACTCAGGAGACAGCAGGTGTTGGTGAGGATGTGGAGAAAGAGCAACATTCCTCCACTGCTGGTCAGATTGCAAGATGGTACAACCACTCTGGAAATCAGTCTGGCAGTTCCTCAGAAAACTGGGCATGACACTTCCGGAGGACCCTGCTATACCTCTCCTGGGCATATACCCAGAGAATTCCCTGTCATGCAATAAGCACACATACTCCACTATGTTCTTAGCAGCCTTATTCATAAAAGCCAGAAGCTGGAAAGAACCCAGATGCCCCTCAATGAAGGAATGGATAAAGAAAATTTGGTATATTTACACAATGGAATACTACTCAGCAATTAAAAACAATGAATTCATGAAATTCTTAGGCAAATGGTTAGAACTAGAAAATATCATACTAAGTGAGGTAACTCATTCACAAAAGAACACACATGGAATGCACTCACTGATAAATGGACATTAGCCCAGAAGCTTTGAATACCCAATATAATACTCACATATTATATCATTCCCAAGAAGAAGGAAGGAGAGGGCCCTGGTCCTGGAAAGGCTTGATGCAGCATTGTAGGGGATTGCCAGGACAGAGAAGGGGAAGGGGTTTGATCAGAAAACTGGTGGAGAAAAGAGGGCTTATGGGACTTAGGGTGAGGGGGGAACCAAAAAAGGGAAAATCATTTGGCATGTAAACAAAGAATATAGAAAAAAAAAAAAAGGAGGACATAGAAGATCTCCCAGAGAACAAAAAAGAAAAAAAAATAGCAAAAAAAAAAAAGAAATATATACTTTTGAATTAGACTGATATTTTAAATGAAACATATGTTGAAATACACTAGACTTTTAACATCAAGATTAAAAAAAACATAATATACCTGAAGGGTTCTAAAATAAAATTATTAATCAAAAATTAATCATACAAATATATTCAAATAAAGGCCATGCATTGATATTTGAGTATAGTTTTTCAGAGATGCACAAAAGACATAGCCTGATAAAATCAAAAGACCTTAAGAATAGAAGAACCAAGGTAAAAATTACAGTATACATTTAGTGTCAGCATCTTTATCTTGTTATTAGATTTTTGATGAAGCCAACTGTGTAACATAAGCCGATATGCATGTATAGAGCAGATAATATAAAATACAACATATTTAAACAAAAAAGACAAATTCTAGGAAAATAAAATTAAAAGGGAGCTATTGTAGAAGAGAAAACCAACCTCAAATTAATAATAGCATTACAAATACCATGGGAGAAATGATGAAGGCAGCTTCTATGATTAAATCCAGTTGTAAATATACTAGTACATTAAAATACTCAAAGGTCAATTAAAGGAAAATTAGCCTATGTGATTCTCCATTTACCATACCCATTGCTTTGTGAAGTTGCATGTATATGACTGGTGTGTTTTCATCTCAAATATAAAGTGTTAATTCAATTAACCTCATGGAAGTGTGAAAATCTCAAAAGTTCGCATCCATAAAATATTTAGTAATAATTATTGAATGTATAACAATAAAACTTAGTATTAAACACTCAGTAAATACAACTTTTTCATTTTATTATTAGCCTTTCAAAACAATTTATTTCAAAACTGCAAGGAGGATTTATTTTTACATGTATACTAACACATTTTATTGCATCAATGGATCAAAAGGATTTTGAAAAAATGTGATTATCCTAGTATATTCTGAATCATACTAATGCAAGATAATATTTATTCTTCAGAAAAGGCTGAGTTCTGGGAAATGAGAAATGTACAAGTAGTATTTAACAAATTGAAATTTTAATCATAGACTACAAAATAGATCATACTTCTTAATCAGCTTTCCATTTCAATATGGAGTCATTAAGTGAACATTTCAATGTTCCTTATCTAAGAAATTATCTAAAAGCAACAACAAAAGCATTCTTTTTTTTTTTTTTTTTTTTTTTGGCTAAATAAAGAGAACGCTACAGCTTTAAGTCTTAAGACCTGTAAGAGGAGGGACAATATCCATGGAGTAAAATCAGCAGCCATGAGAGTGAGGAGGGAGTGAGCTCAAGGTTTCTGATCACAGCTCTTCAGGGACAGCACAAATCTCCCAGATAAGGGTGTCCCTTCACAGCCCAAATCATTAATTTATGTCAATCCAACAGGTCCATACCATATGCTGGCATCGAGTGTCTGCAGAAGCAACTCTGATGAATCCAGTAGGGGAAACCGCATATATATACAAATTCACATGAACAAATGTCAAGTTCACAAATAAGTGTGTGTCTTTGGAAGCACTTGATGTGGAATTCACAACCATTATGTACATTATACCTTGTAGATGGAAGAAATAAAATCTAAAGCAAGGTCCAGGTCAAAGAACAAATACTAAGATATCTGAATAATCTTTTATCAGCAGAAACTATAATAACAAGTTGGTCCTAGAAAAAGTATTTCAAAATGAGTGATTAAAACACACACACACACACACACACACACACACACACACCCCAGCTCTGTATCTGTGCGAACTATTGCACAGAGTAAGGCACGGGTATCTGATCAGTAACAAGTGCTACAGAAATGTCAGGAAGTCCATCCTGCATGCTAAAACCCAAGCATAGAAATTCAGAGAGGACAACAACAACAAAAACCCCAGCATTAAACAAAGGTAAAATCAGAATAACCAGGAACACTGTATTTAAAAAAAAAAAAAAACCTGAGTGAGTTAACCCAATCACAAAAGAATACACATGAAATGCAATCACTGATATGTGGATTGCATTTCATTAACGAGCCCAGAAGCCCTAAATACTCAAGGCACAATTAGCAAGTCAAATGATTCCCAAGAAGAAGAAAGGAGAGGACCCTGGGCCTGTAAAGATTGGATCCAGTTTTGTAGACCCAGAACAGAGAAACCAAACCATGGGGGGAGGGGGAATGATTGGGGAATAGTTGGGGGGGAGAGGAATTATGGGACGTTTGGTGAGGGGGAACTGGGAAAGGGGAAAGCCTTTGGAATGTAAACATAGAATATAGAAAATAAAAATTTAAAAAAACCCACTGAATTAGAAGCTAAGATAATAGAAACGAAATTATGTGGAAATAGACTAAAAAGTATTTGAGAAAATTCCTATTTACAACATCAAATGATTTATCAACTTCTAAATTTAGAATAAAATTTATCACTGAAGCATAAAATAGCTTAAAAACAATAGCTTTAAAAGATTGATACTAGTTGAAACAATAGAAACTGGGTATGGTTACTGATGACTCCTGTAATCATCATAACATGTGGAAGGCTGAAGCAGGAAAATTGCTATAAATTTGAGAGTTTGTGTCCATCCTGTCCTAGTTATAAAGTTTGAGAATAGCACAAGCTATGGCATGAAGTCCTGATCCTACCCAGTAACAACAGCAAAAACTATTGGCTTGGGAACTCAAAAGCTGGATTTTTTGTTTGTTTTTTGTTTTGTTTTGTTTTGTTTTGTTTTTGAATCATTTTTTAAAGAGTCTCTTGCCTCCCTCTCTGGGACCAGAAAAACACAAGACCTCTGCTCACACTGAAATCCACAATCATGGGTTCCAAAGGGCAAGTCAGAGTGGAAGCCCAGTAGATTAGTGGATGATTGGTACACCTCACCCACAAACAGTACAAAGAACTGACAAGATGCTAAGCAAAACAAAATACAAACCAGAAAAGAAAACAGAGAAGTCTCTGTGCCCCCCAGGCACAGAACTCACATTCAGAATCCAAGCAATGTTGATTTTAAATGCTGTTGATACAGCTGAAGCCCAGAACAGTCACTCTGGAAGAGTTCACATCCATGTTTGATCATATAGGCTTCACAAGCAGACTGCGAAGGGTAATTCCAAAGTTATACTGCATGTGAGACTACAGGATATTGTGGCCACCTTTCTTATTCTAAATTAAACTGTACATATGGGGTGATAAGAAAACTATAGGAATAAAAGAAACATGGGATAAATAGAAAGAATGAAGGGAGGAAGGAGGGAGCTCAAGAAGGGTGGATGGAGGAAAAGAGGAAACTGTCCAAACCACCAGACCCACAGTTTCAGAGGAAAGTTATATTATGTATTTTAAAGAAAATCATTGCAATAATATTTAAAGTTTTGCAGAATGTAGGAAACTAAGAAAAGCATCTAAATAATTTTATTTCAATTTTCTCATTTCTTATAAAATTTTATTTACATTTATATTAATTTAGTAATTTTATTTAGTCTTTACTAATTTGTAAATGTATACTATTAAACATGATCAAAATGCCCAACATTAAGAACCACAGGTAAGTAAGGAATGATAAGTGTGTGAAGAAATAGACTTCCTCAGGAGAGAGACCCCAGTTACTTAACCAATGCTAAGCATTCAGCCTTGAAATCATATACATTCAAGTAACATTGTACATACAGAGTAGACTATATTTACAAGTTTAGAAAAAATATATTTGCTTCTTGATATTATATATTATATATTTATATTTGTATATAGGATATTTATATATTTCCAAATTAAAGAAAAAGTAGCCAGAAGTCATAATTTGAGACAGAAGAAGGGGGAAGGACAAAGGAGAAGAGTCCTAGGGAAGAAGAGAAAAAAGGAAATTGTTGTAACTATATTTTAATTTAGAAATAAAAACAATTTAAAATTGAAAAACATTTTAATATTTTCACAAAATGGAACATTTCTCCATTATATCTTCATATGCTATTGAATAGAAATAAGGACAAAAATCCAAAGAAAGATGTACTTGGAAAAATGAATCCATAGACAGGAAACTACTGATGAATAACCAAAACATAAAGGATGTTCTCAACTGTACAAGCATTGAAAAATACACAATAGAATGAAATCTCATGTAACAGCTCTCAGATCTCAAAGTTTCAAAGATGATACATATCTAGACTTAGTGTGGAGATGGGTAAATGTAAAATACACAGATACTGCTCTGTGAAGATTTAACTGTCAAAGGTGTTTGTAAATAATTGTCTTAGTTGGGGGTTCTATCACTGTGATGAGATGCCATGTCTAGAGACACTCTTATAAAGGACATCATTTAACTTGGCCTGGCTTAAACCTTCAGAGGTTTAGTGTATTACCATCATGATTGGAAGCATGAAAGTTCACAAGGAAATGTGGTGCTGGACAGGTAGCTGAGAGTTCTACATCTGGGTCATCAGGAAGAGAGAGAGAGAAAGACACTGGATCTTTCTTGAAATTCTGCAATCACAAAGCCCACCACCAGTGACACACTTCCTCCACTATGGCCACATCTACTCAAACAAGGTCATACCTTCTAATATTGCCACTTTCTGTTAACTAGCATTCAAACGTATGAGCTTGTGTGGACTATTATTATTCAAATCCACAATAATATAGCATTATTTACAGAAATTCAATTTTCATATTCAGTTTGAATGAGCCATTGTTCTCTAGAAATTCTTAGATTCATAAAGTACAAAGTCAAAGCCATTTGACATAGTACTTTCTGTCTTACTTATCCAGACAGTACTATTCAGTGTTCACCAGCCAAAAATATTAGAAGATTGTTTTTTAGCATATTACGATCCAAATTACATGGAAAATATATAATCATTTACATATAACATTTACTTCACAGGAATATTTGTTTTTCTAGCCCTGTATAAGAACTTTCTGAAGTGGTACCTATGTGGAAAGGTAAAGGAAGGGGTAGGAGAGAAATCAGGAATAAGCATGATTTAATCTCTGCTTGGGAAACTATGCTTCTGAATCCCCAGTACAAGAGGCTTTGAAATACCAAAATCATGAGGTGGAAGATAAGTTAGCACATTAAAGCAGTATATAAGAGAACTTAAGTGAATGGGAGCATTATGCAAAACAGCACATATGGGTCATGTCTATTTTGTCTGATATATATATAATGACTGCACAGAACAAAAGACAGACAAGCGTTCACATCAAAGACATCTACAGGCTAAGAGACTTTCATTCACACTTCTAGTTTTCAAAGTTTCATTTTTATGTCACTAAAACCTTTGGTTTAATAATAAAATTAACAATAGCTGCTGAAGAAAGCCATGTGCAAAAGCACAAGGTGAATACGAAAGACCACCTACCTTCAAACTGTAGCACTCCACTTTCATGTGAAAACAGATGCAACAGTGCACTCATCATATTTCAAGACCATTGTAAAAACTAAAAAATAAATAAAAGCATTTCACAAGCTTGGTAGCTTTCACAAAAATATTATATCAAAGAAGTGGGGTTAAGTATGCTTCAGAATTCATATTTTTGTTTTAGTGATGCAATAATGTAGGACTAATATTGTAGGCTTCTATTTTCCAAAACCTACATTAGTAAGTGTACTTAAATGCTCTGACCTCCCTTCTGGCCTACCATCCACCAGAGGTAGTGGAAAGGAAAGATTAACAGGGCAAAGGAGGATGTGGACCTATTTAGAAATAGTTCAGTGGAGCAAATCCAATCAGTGTTGTCAGGATATCATTACTTCAGTTCACATGAATCAGCAGCAGTAGCTCAATCCAGTAGCAAATACCATTCACGAATCAGCAAGGGCAGTTTGATCCAGAAGTAACTGCAAGGCTCTGCCAATAGGCCTCAGTCTGCAGAAGCGGCAAGAAGTTGCTGAAATACCACAAGAATTTCTTTGGTGCAATTCTCTCTATAAACATTGACCAGCAAAGAGTGGCAAGGTGAACCAATACCACATTACTGTCCACTGTCTGTTGGGTTACATTTATACCCTTTGCAAACACCACATGTTCTATCAAGCATCTGCTCTAACAAAACATCACATGTCCCTTTTCTAGGCTACTTGCAGACAAACACCATGTGTCTGTTCTCAGCAAAACATCCTCTCATAAGACAGTTTCCAGCGGGGGAAAATCATGTGACACAACTGAGTCTCCAAAGAAGACAGAAATTTCCACCTCATAATATAGTATATATTTTTTCTTAAATGGCCATTTATATACTTCCTTAGTGAAATAATAATAGTCCTACTAATATGAGTAATTAACTAATAGCCCTAGAACTGTTCAGATTAAGATGTTAAATTACCTCATACAACACTGTTTTTTGCCACCAGGTACATTAAAAAGTAATGTTACTTCCAGAAGGATTTTTAAAATCAGATTTGCAGACAAATTCAGGTGCATAATCTTAGTTAAATGTTGAAGGTCAGAATAGGTAAAATCACCATCTTCACATAATGAAATCCTGAAACAAACAGGTCTGGTGTTTCAAGAACATTGAGAGTAGAATTGATTCAGAATTGGTGGTTGGCAAATGCAAAGGAATAAAAGGAGCCCTGCTGAGCAAGTGTGTGGAAACCTGGAGGAGAAGCTTGGAATCTTGAGGAAGGAAGGAATACTAAGACAAGGATCTGAATGAGTGAATGTGGTGAGGCTTGTGTGAGTTTTCCAGGGACGATATGAATGGATATCTATCCACCCAGAAAAACTAAAGGATTACTACTGGAGCCAGGCTGGCAAACCAACATATTTAAGCTGGGTTACCTATAGAAGCATGAATGAGGGTAACAAATTACTATATAACCAAAGAAGAATACCTTCTGTAAGTGATTGCTAACCCCTTATATACTCTTGTGGAGGCAAAGAGCTGCATTAACCTGGTAAAATCCCCTTTCCCGTGGTAGGATGTGAGTAGACTCAGTCATGGATGGGGTCAGCTAGTCACCACAGGTCAGAATTCAAGATAACAGCAGTCATACCGTGCTAAGAGAATGGAGTTCTATGAGAGGTGAGGGGATATGAGATCATTGTCCAGAAAGGGAACTTTCAATAGTCTGAGCTATGCACAGCATGAAAAGTAAGGAAGTCAATTCTGGCCTTTCCACAGAAACCACTGTCCACAAGCACTCCGAGCCTTGCTTAATTGTGCGTTTATCCTCCCAAAAGCTAACTCTGGCTCCTCCATTGAGCAAGGCTGTCAACTGTCACAGCTGCCAAGCCAACAGATGGTGTGGGCTGGTTTTGCCTTCAGTTTCCAAATGTAAAAATATAGTCATTTAGAGGTTTTCTCAGCACATCCATCTCCTCATTAATCTTCTAAGAGCAACTGCAAATGGGTGATTTCTATCTGAAGCTTGGTGGTGTTCTGGCTGCCTTCATTCTCCCACTTCCAGACCACCTGTCACCTCAGCACCTTCCTGGAACCAGGGATGTGCACAGAACTCCGAGATCCCTCTTGTATAGATCATTCCTACTTAGTTTGGGGATTTATGGTTTTGCCTCCTTGTGAGCAGGACCTGTTTGCAGTGGATTATTTGTTATCTGTAGTGACACAAGGCAGTATGGCTCACAAGAGTTAATGAATATTTTAAAATTGATTTTAAATCAAATCCAGTTTGCAGAAATATCCATGACTACCAAGAACATGCTCCCAGGCAAATGGAAGCAAACTCAAAAACTGATTCTAAAATGAAGTATGTCTAATAGTGAGTTATCACTACTTTTACTTACCATTACCTTTACAACAATTAGAAGTTATTGTCAATTTTCTCTCACCTTGAGGTAGAAAAGTCTCAAAACAGAATCCATGACAGCCGTACTTCCATTCTCCAATGCATTTGAAAAGTTCTTACCAAAATAATCTTTTCAAAGCACATATCAAATCTCTCCAGCTTAAAATTCTAACAAGTTCCTCTTATCAGCTGTCAAGCATGCCAAGAATCTCCCGAGTAGCCCTTTTTCATTATCGGATCCCATATGTTTTCTGACTCCGGAGACTGGTTGAAGCTTGGACATCTGGGGGATAAGTACTTTAAAATATTCCTATTGGCATTTATACAATGCTTCTTTTCATGGAGTGTCAATAAGACCTTAGGACATAATCAATGGCTTTGGGATTGTCTTCCATAAGGAGAAAATGACATTACACAAAAGAAATATGTGGCAGGTTATGAAGAGAAGAGCAAACTAAAGATTTTTCTTTTAAGTAAACTACTAAGTAGGCAGTGAGATTGCCAACTTTAAAGGTAACCTAAGGAAAGCAAGTTGGGAAGTTTCTGAATCACAAACCAAAGTCCCACAATCACAGTAATAACATCCAATTTTGCAGCTTTCACCTTGTCTTATAATCCTGTTGGAGTTCGGAGAACTCCAAAGCCTTCTGGAAAATTCCATTACATAGGCACTCTAAACTGAATGTGAGCCAAAGAGACGCATGCACCTGCATACGCTTGTAATTTTTGATTCTTACTCTAGTTACTGCAATCAATTGTCCCAGCCAGAAATGTCTAAATAGTCTTTCATCATCCTCATTCAAGGATGTAACACTCTAAAGACTGACACTCAGGACACAAACTGTAAACTGAAAGACAGGCAGCCCACAGCCTTCCTGGAGATGTATACATGTGTGATTTTGCTCTGACCTACACACTGTTAGCCCTTACACCTTTCCAAAGCTTAAAACTCAGGATATATTGCATGTACCTTTTGATGTTCAGGGTCTATTGAAAACTCCAGTTTGACAATGATGACTTAACACCCCCATAAAATCATAAATTAGATTGAAACAATATGGACACCACCTAGAATCAAGGCAAAGGTAACCACTTGCTGGATTATCTTAATCCTGCCTTTCCTATCCTTTACTACCTAAGCTACTCCATATAGTCAAAGCCATCTACTACAGTTTGACACATGTTAGAATAACCTTTAAGTACCCGTTCTTCATTATCCTTTTGCCTTTGAATGCTTGGTCTGATGCTGAAAGTTCCCTCACAGTGCACATGTATTATGCTACATCAGAATAAGACAAGAGCCCATTTGTCTGAGGATCCTCCCCCAATTTTCAGAAATAATGTGCTTCTTTTCTATGTTCATTTATTAAATGCATTTTTGTTCTCCTTAGGGAAAAATAAAGCTTTCCTTATCCAATGTTAGAAATGTTCATGTCTATGATTTCTTCAGGAAGCTTTCAAAGTTTTACTGCTTGTCTATGATCCAATTCAACATTATTTTTAATTAAGTTAAAGCAATTAATTTCACATTTTCTAATTAGGGATACAAGGTCTGGTTTCCTTTGGTTTAATTAGAATTATGAGGTGTAATTTACATCTAAGAAACATACTATTTTGAGGATATAGACTAATGGGTTTTTGTGTTGCTGAAACCAGAAGCTCAGACAAGGTATCAAACATTTCCATTGTCTGCAAAATTGACTTTGCAAGCCATCCTGCACCACTAGAGTCCAAAGCTATACATTGTTTATTCACAGTGTATTATCTTTGCTAAATTTAATTTAAACAAAATCATATGGCAAGTGCATTTTATTTTCCTTCTTTGACACAGTATGCTCTGTGTTCCATCTGTGTCGCTGATCAATACCTCCTTCATTTTATTGCTGACTATATTTTACTGACCAAATTTACCAACACATGTTTGCGATTCCCTCGATGAACATGAATGTTCAGTTTTGGTCTGTAACAAATCATGTTTTTGAACATCATGTCTAAATGTGGGTGTAAAAATAAGTCTCAGTTTGTCTTGGGTGAATACGTATATGAATGGAATTGCTAAGTCTTACTTTAAATCTATTTTACATTATTAAAACACGGTAAAACAACTTTTGAAAATGGTTGTGTAACTGCATTCCCATGAGCCACGCATGTATCAGCATTCAAGTTCCACGCCTCAGCAGTGCTTGATGTTGCTCTTGTTTTAATGTTTGTTTGATCTATTTGGGTTCACAGACAACACCTCAGCTGCTTTTCATTTGTGTTTACTAATGACTAATTATTATATCTCAGCCTAGCAACACTAACCAAAGGAAACAAACAGAGCCTGGCAGGCAATATAAAGATAATTGAAATTGACTATCACCAGGAATGTCAAAAAGATTGGCTACTATGACAGGGTCCTACAAGAGCCAGCACTACTGCCTAGAAGACCAAAGGTTTGGTAGATATGGCAGGACTTACTGTCCCCTACTTACCACGGAGCTTCTCAGCCACAAGTTGGGACACCATAGTCTTCTCTACTACTCTCATGAAGTGCCAAGTGGATTGGTAGACTAGAAACCCATTGTCCAGTGGAAGAGACATGTGTATTCTCCATGGCATGGCACTGGAGTGGCTAGACTGAAGGTACTTATCTTCTCACAGGAATCCATTACTCCTAGGCTCACTGCTCAAGAAGATGTTCTGTGGACATCATGTGTCATTACCTAGTTATCTCTGTCCTGCTATCCCATGATGATGAGAATTTTAGAAGCACCTGACAGCTCCCATAAAGGAAGCATTTTACTTCAGTAGACAATGCAGGGCTTCTCAGATTCCACTGAACTTATGTGTGTCTTCATCTGAACCCACTGGCCTCTTTCTGCTCGGCTTCCCTGGCTTGGCTAAAGTCAGAGAAACCTACAGGGGAGATTCAGGAATCCAACATTGGGAGACCTACTTTTCTAGCGACCATATCCATTAATGTCAATCATTTTCTCAAATATGGTTTTTTGGCCTCACAGGTATTTTCTTTCATGGCTTATGTGTCAAATATTTTGTCAAGTGCTAAAGTAGGCCATTGAACAAAATTTGTCAGAGTTGCTATACTATGAATGTAAGACTCAATGTGTCTTTCCACATTTTGTAACAAATATTTGTTAGAGTAAAAAAAAAAATGTATTGCATATTTTGTATATTGAAGTTCCTGGTCACATTTGTTGAAAATCAATTGATCAATTGTGTGCACATAGCTACAAAATATCTCTTTTATTCATATACCCAGTTGACTGATTACTACAGGTTTAGTGCGCCCTGAAAGCAGGTAATAGATGGTTAACTTGTACCTTCACTTGCAACCTGTTTGTTTCACCTCATTGTTTTCCACAAAACTTTCATTTAGAATACAGACATCTGTTTAATTCCAATATGGTAATAAATTATGTTTTGTGAGACAGAGTCCTACAGTGCAGTCCTGACTGCTCAGCACTCTCAAACTTACAGAGAGATTCATCTGCCTCTGCCTCCTGAGTGTTAGGATTAAAGATATGGGCCAATATGCCCAACTAGAAATGATGGCTTATTATTGAATTTCAAATTTAAAAAATGCATTCTGCTTCTCAAACTATCCAGACCTTCTTTAATTTCTCATAGTAATATTTTAAAACTTTCACATTTGGTAACTTTTAATGTTTTAAATGCTAGTTTAATGTTTTTATTTGTCCTAGTATATGGAAATATAATTTTGTGTATTTGAATAACAAAAAACCCAGGATAGCTAAAACTATTCTCAACAGTAAAAGAACTTCTGGGGGAATTAGTATCCTGGACCTCAAGCAATACTACAGAGCAGTAGTGTTAAAAACTGCATGGTATTGGTACAGTGACAGGGAGGTAGGTCAATGGAATAGGATTGAGGACCCAGAATTGAACCCACATATCTATGGCCAATTGATCTTCGACAAAGGAGCTGAATATATCCAGTGGAAAAAAGATAGCCTTTTCAACAAATGGTGCTGGCTCAACTGGAGGTCAGCATGTAGAAGAATGAGAATTGATCCACTCTTATCGCCTTGTACTAAGCTCAACTCCAAGTGGATCAAGGACCTCCACATAAAACCAGACACACTGAAACTAATAGAAAAGAAACTGGGGAAGACCCTTGAGGACTTTGACTCAGGGGGAAAGTTCCTGAACAGAACACCAATAGCTTATGCTCTAAGATCAAGAATAGGCAAATGGGACCTCATAAAATTACAAAGTTTCTGTAAGGCAAAAGACACTGTCAAAAGGACAAATCAGCAAGCAACAAATTGGGAAAAGATCTTCACCAACCCTATATCTGACAGAGGGCTGATATTCAATGTATACAAAGAACTCATGAAATTTTAATGTGCAGACATTCTATTTATGCATTTAATATCACTGACAGATAAAATAGACTTTTTATTTATGTTCAAATCATCTTGAGTAAATTGTATCTTCTAAGTAATTTGTGCTAAGTGGTGGTAGTCCTTGCCTTTAATCCCAGCACTCAGGACTCAAAGGCAAGTGGATCCTTGAGTTCAAGGCTGGCCTAGCCTACAGAGTAAGTTCCGACAGCCAAGGCTACACAGAGAAACCCCCTCTCAGAAATCAAAAGAAAAATTTTAATCATTATAATATTCTGCAATACATAGCCTTAAGTTGTTCCTAATGTTCTCTTACTGTACCTATCCCATTGATAGCAGTTAGGGGGCAGAGATACCATTCTATCACTACATCCCCAGAATCCTGAAAAGCACCCTTAAAGTTTTAATGACCTTGACTTGGGTAAACCAAGGGTTTATGTATTTAATGGCAGAAAAGAATGCCAGAACTAGCCAGCTGGAGCAGATTTGGGGCTTAATACATTTATTTTAACACAGGCTGAAGCACAAGAATTTAAAGAAAGATGGGTTCTTAGGAATAAAATCACACCTCAGAGCCTGGATATAGCCTTCTTAGAGAGGAGCTGCAGTTCACTGTTTCTTACAATAGTTCCATTTTATAGGACTTAGATGAGTTTAAAACTATTATTTGTTATTTTAATTTAAATATCACATTTTATTAACTGAGTATTTATACATATACACAATGTATTTTGAGTATATTCACTCTCCATATATCCTCCCCCACCTTCCACAACCCACCGCCCACCTTCTCATCATCAAGGCCTTTTTAAAAATAATTTACCAAATCCAATTTGGGCTTCCCTCATATTCACAGGGTTTGACCATTCACTGAGCATTGTCTACCTGGTCCTCTCCAACCTCTAGATTAAACAATCTTTCTGGCTCTCTCTTCCACACTGGTACCAAGTTTTAGCAGGGAGGATGTATGGTGTACACGTCCAATTTGTAGCTGAGCACTACACATTTATTCTCCACAATTTGGCCAGTTATGAGTTTCTGTCTTAAATACTGTTCCCTGTCCAAAAAAGCTCCTCTGATGTCTGAGTGTAACACTAATCTATGGGCACAGAGACACAGATTTAAAGAATAGCCTGACCTCATGCCTGTTTAGCAAAATAATATTAAATATTAATAGGTTAACTCCCCAGAGTCTGGGACCTCCCAACCATGGGTTTTTTGCTAGATTGACAGTACTGGGCAATTGTTTTCTCCTACAGAGTAGGTTAGTTATCTCCACAACATTGATGCTATCATTGTATCAATGGGTAAATCTTGCCACACTCACCATTATTTTAGCTTACAGGGTTCACAGCCAAGTAAGACTGTTGACAGTTTTTCCCTGAATCCTGCATAACACTTTCCTAATACTGTGTACTAGCACTAGTACTAGCCAGCAAAGAGGAAATAAAGCTAGTAACATAAAAATGTAGCTGAGGAACATATATGAGATCACAGAGTGTTCTTGAGAGATGCCTGCCAAAATTACTATTAATAAAGTAAACATATAGTTCACAGGGATGAAGGAAGAAAAGAACATTAATGGTCTTGTTTAAGATTCTCAGAAAAAAAAAGTCTGGAGAAAAGAATCAATTTTTTTTTGGATGTTATATACACTCAGGATTTAAGTCTAGGGTCATTATTATTTTAGTGTTAAATATCTATAGATGAAAGGAATACATTTCTGTGTTGGCAACATTTACACCAACTGTTTTTGTGCTTGCCTCCATACTTGTCAGCTAGTGAGAGGTTTCCCAGACTCCAGGGTGAGGAGCCGCGTTATCTCTCACATCCCCATCACTTACCCTGTTTTTCTATCAGTTTCAGTGTCTGACAGTAACAACTTATGTTGCTTCTTTTATATTCTTAAACTGTAATCACTTTCAGATTACTGATTTATTATTATTATTTACAAAAAAAAAGAAACTCGCCTTCAGTTTCAATGATTTTCTCTATTTCTATTTTATGCTCCACCCCAAATATCTAGCTCCTGTTACTTCTTTCATTTGGTTGACTACACTTTACTATTCTTTTTCTAAGACCTTAGAAAATTAATGTACTAATGTTCTACTTTTCGTCATTCTTTGAACATCTGTGGCTCCGTCCTCCTAGTTCACAATATTTACCCCACCACACAGCCTTGCCCTTTTCATTGAAGATGCTGTATTTCTTTTTTTTCCCTAAACTTCGACTATGTTCAATTAGCTTCAAGATGTGTCCTTCCCTAGGGAGGTGGCAAATGTCTTCAACTAAGTCTCTATTCAGTCTCAGTGAGATGTGAATGCCTTTGAGACTTGGGAATTACTCTGGGAACCTTGAAGCTTCCTCAGTCTCCTTGAGTTTCACTTGAAACCCTAAATGAGTACTGCTTCTTAGCTATAAACATATCAAGATGTCCACAGGTAGCGTCTGGAGCTCTCTATGCCCTGAAGCTTCCTCCTCTGTAACTGTCTCTGCAAGTTCCAGCTGCTCAGCCTCCCTAACCTTCATAATATGTCTTCTCAGTTCAGCATTGTGGGGCCGCTATTCTGGGCTTGTGTTGACACAGAATAGTAATCTATGGTGTTTGATCCCAGCAGAAAGCCAGGTTAATTGTAGTATCCCCTTCATCTATGTCATTATATGAAGAATCAGTCCTGTACTGATGGTGCTACAGACTGTAAATAAAGGCAGCTATTTAATCTTCAAGTTATTCATAGTGGAAATGAAGCCCACTACTGCCTCATCATTGACAGAAGCAAGGTACATCTATAAATCTATACAGATCCCCACTACAGAATTTATTATATTGTTTAACAATGATTGCTTTGCTGTCTGTCTCTTCTGCTAGTCTTCGACCTCTGAGGGCACTGAGTTGTACTCTAGGACTCCATCACAGACTTTGGTGCATCCTAGTCAAAAAATTAATATGAAAAGTGAACACTACATGTACACATTGTTGCATAATGTCCCCCAATCCTCCACACATAGATGTGATTAGCATTCTCACATTTTCCATTGAAATAAAATAATTTTTATCAAGGAAACTCCATTTATGGAGGGGTAAACATTACCTCATGAATCGCAAAGTTCCTGCACACAAAACTTTGTTTCCTATGGGGATCAGAAGTCCTGAGCAAATGTGGAAAGAGACGATAAATTGCTGAGTGAATGTGTGTTGTGGACATGGGCACAAACCCTTAGGAAATTGGCAAAGTCTTTTCTTTCCAGTCAAGATCAGAAAGGAAAAGCTTTTCTCTGATTCCAATAAAAGTGTTCATAAACATTGATCCAGTGTGTACAAACACTACCAACTATAGCTTCTTTCTCCCTGATGTTATAGCCTGAGACTTTTGCCTATGGAGAGCTTCTACAGAGACTAACTAACCCCTTTCTCATCCTTTCCCTCCCTCCTTCCCTTCCCTAACCAGGCTATTGTTGAAGTGCATAAGTACTATCAGCCTCATAAGTACATAAAACTGAATAAATGTGCCATTATGCCAGATTATTTATCTTTTTAGCTTTTTAAACTTACATACCTTTTAAATCTAATTTTACTCTCTTTGTATGACTGTTTTGCCTGCATGTATGTTGTGCCCTATGTGCTCACGGTGCCCACAGATGCCATAGAAGGGCATCAGATCCTTGGAAATCAGAGTTACACATGGCTGTGAGCTTCAATGAGGGCTCAAGAAATTAAACCCATGTTCTCTAGAAGAGCAGTAAATGTTCCTATCTGTAGAGACATATTTATAGCCCAAGCCTAAGCACTTTTTAAAACTACATGAAAAAAGTGATGAATCACCTCCAAAATCAAGCCAGATTAAAAACTTCATGTATTCCTATGTATATACTACTTTATAATTATCCAGGTATACAAATATAAGTCTTCTTAAAGAACTATTTAATCATTAAGTATTCCCCAACTTTAATTAACAGTTTATTATAAGCTCTACATTTATAATATGTACTTATAAAGTGTGCATATATATCCTTTAAAAATGAACTGTACTTAGACATGCTTTCAAATTTGTGTAACTAGTATTATGCCTCCTAATTTGTTTTGTAATTTAAGAGGAACTTATCTTTGCTTATATACATTCATTATCTTATCAATCTATAATCTTATCTTATATGTCTACTGATTTTATGTATTCTCCTGAGAAGAAAAGTTTAGAGGGTCTTAAATGCTTCTTGTATTTTTCTTTTCTGGGCAAAGGGGCAAAGTCTCTTTGTTTTATCCAAGCTCAGACATCAAAATGACACCACAAAATTCCATAGCCCAGTGGTAACATGGGAAGAAAAGAAGAATAGCATTTGCCTTATACTTTGAAGTCAATTTCTCATCGTCTAAACAACACACTGAATAAGAAATCATGACTTTCCACTTGTTTCAGTTATAAAGTAGGAAGAGTGATGAGGCAATTCTGAAAAGATCAAAGCACTAAATTATTGCATCCTAGATGCTTTTGTGCAATACCAAAATCCTTTCTAAAAGGTCTTTCCAACAGAGACAGACTCTAATACCCACAAACACACACATCTGTTTTTCATGGTGACTTTAACATGTATTATCATTTGAGTCAAGGACAATGACTGTATTTTCTTGCTCAGTAATCAATACATTAGGTTTTATATTTCCATTTATTTAGCCAGATATATTGGCCTGTACATTGCTAAGATTTAATTTACCTGTCAAATAGGTTGTTCATGAAGATACATATAACAAGTAAAGGGTTTCAAACTGGTGAAATGTTTATACCTCTCTCAATCTGCTCTTAACTCATTTTGTTCCTCCAAATCATCATTGTAAACCCTCTGCAAAGGGATATCCTTCTCTTATTATAGCTTTCAACACTAATCCCAAGCTTTTCAAGTCAAACTTCACATTTAATCTAAAACAACTCCAATTACAGGTCACCATACAGACACACACAGACACACAAACACACACACACACACACACTCTGCCTGTCCCAGTCACACATTCTCCTGACCCATTGAATTATTGTGCACCTTCTTGAAAGACATATCTGCTTCCAGGTTCCATCTGTGCCTGGAGCTGAACCTGTGCCATAGCTCTCCATGCCCACTGCAAGAGAGCTGGTCTCCAAGGAATACTAACACATGTGAGCACAAGTAGGATCACCACTTCTGTCCGAAGGAAGCACCTGGGACCTTCAGAACACAGGAACGGAGGAGCAACCTGGGACAGGATACTTCTGGTTTCCATCTGCTCCTGAAGCTAACCCTGTGTCACAGCTCTCTGTGCCCAGATCCTGCCAGGAGAGAGCAGGTCTCCCAGGAGTGCTGAGATACCTGAGAGCACAACTCTCCACACCCAGATCCTGCCAGAAGAGAACTGGTCTCTCAGAAGTGCTGAAAGCACAGATAAGACCACCACTTATGCACAAATTCCTAACCAAAGAGGAACACACAGAGCCATCAGGACACGGGAACCAAGGAATGGCTAGGAACAGGTTCCTTCTGGTCTCCATCTGTACCCTAGAGCTGACCCTGTACCACAGCTATCCATACCCAAATTCCTCTCGGAGAGAACTGGTTTCCCCAGAGTGCTGACACACAGGCTTGCAGGAGGAACAAGTCACAGTCAAAGACAGCAAGACCAGCTAACACCAAAGATAACCAGATGGCAAGAGGCAAAGGCAAGAATGTGAGCAACAGAAACCAAGGTTACTTGCGATCATTAGAACTCAGTTCTCTCACCACAGCAAGCCCTGGATACCCGAACACACCAGAAGAGCAAGACTCTGATTTAAAATTATATCTCCTGATGATGATAGAGGATTTTAAGAAGGACATAAATAACTCCCTTACAGAAATACAGGGGGCCACAGCACCCAGAGCTGATCCCGTGCCACAGCTATCCATACCCGAATATAGCCTGGAGAGAGCTGGCCTCCAAGGAAGTACATACACACCTGAGAGCACAGGTAAGACCACCATTTCTGCTCAAATTACTGAATCAAGAGTAACCTGCCCTAGGCCATTGGGACACAGGAACTAAGGAACAGCTGCAGACAAGATCCTTCTGTTTCCATCTGTACCCTGTATCGTTTCCTTCTGTACAGTTTCCATGTGAACCCTGGAGCTGACCCTGTGTCACCACTCTCTATAAACAAATTCTTCCTGGAAAGAACTGGTCTCCCAGAAGTACTAACACACAGGCTTGTAGGAGCGACAAGCCACAGTCAGAGACAGCAAGACCAGCTAACATGAGAAAATCAGATGGCCAGAGGTAAGGACAAGAACATAAGCAACAGAAACCAAAGCTACTTGGCATCATCAGAACCCAGTTATCCCATGACAATGAGCACTGAATATCTCAACATACCAGAAAAGAAAGACTGATTTAAAATCACATCTTATGAAGATGATAGAAGACTTTAAGAAGGACATAAATAATTCCCTTAATGAAATAGAAGAGAAGACAGGTCAGCAGATAGAATCCTGTAGAGAGGAAACACAAAAATCCCTCAAGAATTACAGGAAAACACAACCAAACAGGTGAAGGAATTGATCAAAATCATCCAGGACAGAAAAATAGAAAGAGAAACAATAAAGAAATCAAAATGGGAGACAACACTGGAGATAGAAAACCTAGGAAAGAGATCAGGAGTCATAGTTGCAAGCATCACCAACAGAATATAAGAAATAGAAGAGAGAATTTCAAGTGCAGAAGATTGACCCAACAGACAAAGGAAATGCAAAAAGCTCCTAACCCAAAACATCCAGGAAATGTATGACACAATGAGAAGACCAAACCTAAGGATACTAGTTATAAAAAAGCAAAGGAAAAAAATAAAAGAGCAAAGATTCCCAACTTATAGGGCCAGTAAATATCTTTTTCTTCTAAAAAATTTTAGAAGAAAACTTCCCTAACCTAAAGAAAGAAAGGCCCGTGAACATACAAGAAGTCTACAGAACTCCAAATAGATTAGACCAGAAAAAATTTTTCTCCTGTCACACAAAAGTCAAAACACCAAATGCACAAAACAAAGAAAGAATATTAAAAGCAGTAAAGGAAAAAGATTACGTACCATATAAAGGCAGACCTATCAGAATTACACCAGACTTCTCAGCAGAGACCATGAAAACCAGAAGATCCCGGGCAGATCTTATGCAGACTATTTGAGAACCCAAATGCCAGCACAGGTTGCAATACTCAGCAAAATTCTCAATTACCATAGATGGAGAAACCAAGATATTCCATGACAAAACCAAATTTACACAAAATCGTTCCATAAATCCAGGCCAACGAAGGATAATTGATGGAAAAATCCAACACAAGCAGGGAAACTATATCCTAGAAAAAGCAAGAAAGCAATCATCTTTCAACAAACCCAAAAGAAGATAGCCACACAAACAACATTCCTCCTCTAACAATAAAAACAACAGGATGCAACAATCACTATTCTTTTATATCTCTTAATATTAATAGACTCAATTCCCCAATAAAAAGACATAGACTAACTGAATGGATATGCAAACAGAAGCCAGAATTTTGCTGCAAACAGGAAATGCATCTCAGTGAAAAAGACAGACATTATCTCAGAATAAAAGACTAGAAAAAAATGTCCAAGCAAATGGTCCCAAGAAATGAGGTAGAGTAGCCATTCTAATATCCAATACAATTGACTTTCAACCCAAAGTTATCAAAAAAAGATAAGGAATGACACTTCATACTCATCAAAGGAAAAACCTACCAAGATAAACTTTCAATTCTGAACATCTATTCTCCAAATGCAAGGGCACCCACATTCATAAAAGGAACTTTACTAAAGTTCAAAGCACACATTGCACCTCACACAATAATTGTGGGGGGCTTCAATACCTCAGACTCATCAATAGACAAATTATGGAAACAGAAACTAAACAGAGACACAGTGAAACTAACAAAAGTTATGAACTCTTCTTCTTAGCATGGTACCTCATGGTACCTTCTACAAAATTAACCATATAGGTCACCAAACAGGCCTCAAGAGATACAAGAAGATTGAAATAATCCCATGCATCCTATCATATCACCACAGACTAATGCTGGTCTTCAATAACATCAAAACAACAGAAAGACCACATACACATGGAAGATGAACAATGCTCTACTCCCCTATTCAATGATACTTTGGTCAAATTCATAGCTCTGAGTGTCTACAAAAAAACTGGATAGAGCATACACTAGAAGCTTAACAGCACACCTAAAAGCTCTAGAACAAAAAGTAGCAAATTCATCCAAGAAGAGTCAATGACAGGAAATAATCAAACTCAGGGATGAAAAACAAATGGAAACCAAAAGAACTATACAAAGAATTAACAAAGCCAGGAGCTGACTCTTTGAGAAAATCAACAAGATAGATAAACCCTTAGCAAGACTAATTAGAGGGCACAGAGACAGTATCCAAATTAACAAAATCAGAAGTGAAAAGGAAGATATAACAACAGAAACTGAGGAAATTAAAAAAAAAAAAAACATCAGATTCAATGCAGTCCCCAACAAAATTCCAACTCAATTCTTCATATAGTTAGAAAGAGAAATTTGCAAATTCATTTGGATAGAAAAAAACTATTCTCAAAAATAAAAGAACTTCTAGAGGAATCATCATTCCTGACCTCAAGCTGTACTATAGAGAAATAGTGATAAAAACTGCATGGTATTGTTACAGAAACAGGCAGGTAGATCAATGGAACAGAATTGAAGACTCAGAAATGAGCCTGCACACCTATAGTCACTTGATTTTTGACAAAGGAACTAAAACCAACCAGTGGATAAAAGACAACATTTTCAACAAAGTGTGCAGGTTCAACTGTTGGTGAACAGGTAGAAGAATGCAAATTTATCTGTTATCTCCCTGTACAAAGCTCAAGTCCAAATGGATCAAGGACCTCCACATAAAACCAGATACACAGAATCTCATGAACAGAACACCCATGGCTTATGCTGTAAGATTAAGACTAGGCAAATGGGACCTCATAAAATTGCAAAGCTTCTGTAAGGCAAAGGACATTGTCAATAGGACAAAATGACAATGAACAAATTGGGAAAAAAATCTTTACCAACCCTTCATCCGACAGAGGGCTAATATCCAAAATATACAAAGAACATAAGAAGATAGACTCTAGAGAGCCAAATAACCCTATTAAAAATGGAAGCAGAGCTAAACAGAATTCTCAACTAAGGAAACTCAAATGGCTGATAAGTACCTAAGGAAATGCTCTACAACTTTAGTCATCAGAGAAATGCAAATCAAAACAACCCTGAGACAACACCTCACATCAGTCAGAATGGCTAAGATCAAAAACTCTGGTGACAGTAGATGCTGGTGAGGATGCAAGAAAGAGGTACACTCCTTCATTGCTGGTGGGACTGCAAGCTGGTACAACCACTCTGCAAATCAGTCTGGCTGTTCCTCAGAAACTTGGACATAGCACTATATGAGAACCCAGCTATATCACTCCTGGGATTATACCCAGAATATGCTCTAACACATAATAAGGACACATGCTCCATTATGTTCATAGCAGCCATATTTATAATAGCCATAATCTGGAAACAACCCAGGAATAGATACAGAAAATGTGGTATATTTACACAATGTAATACCACTTGGCTATTAAAAACGATGACTTCATGAAATTCTCAGACAAATGGATGGATCTAGAAAATATCATCCTGAGTGAGATAACTCAGTCACAAGAAAACACCTATGGAATGTACTCATTGATAAGTGGATATTAGGCAAAGAGCTTGGAATATCCAAGATACAACTCATGGACTACATGAAACTCAAAAAGAAGGAAGACCAAAGATTGGTCCTACTCAGCAGGGGGAATAAAATAATCAAGGGAAATAGAGGGTGGGAGGGACTTGGGAGAAAAAGAAGAGGGTGAGGAGGAAAAAGAGGGTCAGAATCAGGTATGGGAGGAGATGGAGAAGATGTACAGAGGGTCAGGAAATTGTACAGAGATATATAACAATGGAGGCTGGAGAACTGGGGGTAGACACCAGAAAGTCCAAGATGCCAGAAAAGGAAGAGCTTCCTAGTACCCCACAGGATGGCATTAGCTGAAATACCCCACAAAGGGGAGGGAGAACCTGTCGAGACCATATCCAGAGGTTAGTCATGGCCCCCTGGTTGAAAGATGGGGTCACCTACCCATCTCCAAAATTTTAACCCAGAATTGCTCCTGTCTAAAGGAAATATAGGGACAAAGAGTGGAGCAGAGACTGAAGGAAAGGCCATCTAGAGTCTGCCCCACTTGGGGAATCTATCCCAGATGCAGACACCAAACCCAGACACTACTGTGTATGCCAAGAAGTGCTTGCTGACAGAGCCTGTCTCCTGAGAGGTTCTGCCAGATCCTGACTAATACAAATGCAGATGCTCGTGGCCAACCATTGGACTGAGGACAGGAACCCCAATAGAAGAGTTAGGGGAAGTATTGAAGGAGCTGAAGGGGCCTTATCTGTAATCAGTGGAAAGGGAGACCCTTAGTCCTATAAAGGCTTGATGCCCTAGAGCAGAGGAATACTAGGGCGGTGAGGTGGGTGTGGGTAGGTGGTTGAGGGAGCATCCTCATAGAAGCAGGATAAGGAGAAATGGGATAGGGGGTTTGTAGAGGGGAAACAAGGAAAGGGGATGACATTTGAAATGTAAATTTAAAAAAATCTATTAAAAAAAAGAAAGACATATCTGCCCACTTCATATACCCAACACACAAAAAAATAAATCCTCAGCTGAATTACTTTTCTTTCTTTGTTTGAATGTAAATCAGAAACAAATCACTAAGTACCTGTCTCTTCCCCTTTCGTCCAGCCATTTCCTCTCCTGTAGGTACATTCAATTTTTATCAATTATTTACTATACAGTGATTTAGAAAATCATCCTCCTTTATAATCCTGTCTTGCAATGTCTTTCTTATATGGGCCAAGAGAAGGGCTGGAGCCAGGGCGGGTGGGACAGGAGTTTTGGAAACAGGTGATTTTAGGCAGGCTGCAGAGAGGGATACTGCCCAGCTGGCAGTGTCTGAATAGACAGGTGGGAAGTCTGCTGTCATCATCAGAGCATGCTGGCTCTTGTCCAGAAGACTGGGAAGAATTTAATACCAGAATATGTGAGCCCAGGAGGTGAGCTATTGACATAGACAGCTGGATGGAAGCCAGGCAGAGCCTATGCCAAAGTCGGAAGGCTGAGAATGAACAGGGCTTGGTGGTCAAAGGGAAAGAGGAAGAACAGAACTCTGCTGGTGACAAGCAGCTATAATTTGACACCTAGGGAATAAAGTGGGGGAGAAGCACACTGTTGCTGTAGGGAAAAAACATGTAGGGTTTTAACTAGCAGATCTGAATACAAGCACTGGCTTCACCAGGTTCAAATCAGGCTGCTTTATTTCCTTACATGTTATTTTCTTTGACTGTCCCTGGTCAAATACAGGACAATCATCATTTAAGTTCACTTTCAAAGAAAATTCAGTGACAAACAATGGGTAAATCCTGAGTAACTGACATGGTGTTGTAAGCATGGGCTGTTGTGGCTGTCAGGGATAAAGGTCCCCCTTAAAAGAAGGCTCTAGGAGAAATAGAGCACTCAATAATAACAGCTACATACATAGATATTCCACTTTCAGCAACAAGAACTACTAAATCAAAATCAATGAGGAACTGAACATTATTAGTCAGTCCTCTAGAGAGCACTCCATTAAGCAGGAGCAAAATAAGCCTTCTTGGGTGCACATGAAACAAGTTCCAGAACAGATAACATTGTAGGCCATAGAATAAGGAAAGCAATGTCAATAAATTTGAAATTAGATAGAGGGTATCCCTGACCACAATGGAATGAAATTAGACATCAGTAACAGAAGAAAATTTGGAGCCTTCACCACTATAAAGCAATGAAATCACTCTCTTCTAAATAATGGTGGATCAAAAAAGAAATCACAGGGGAAATTAGGAAATAATTTGAGATGAACAACAATGGAAACATGACATATCAGAGCTTAAAGGATGTAATCAAGACAATGCCTAGGGAAAACACAATGCGGTGCAAGCCTACAATGAAAAGAAAGACCCCCACATTAATAAGTTTAAGAAAGTATAGAAGCAAACAGAAAGTCAGATGAAACACATAGTAAGAGCAAAGGAAGAAATAAGTTCAAAGAGGAAAAAGATTAAGTAGAAAATAAGGAGACAAGAGAAAATCAACAAAAAGGTGGGTTTAGAAAACAGGCAAATGGCTAGACTTATGAAGGAGAAATAAAGAGAAAGACAGAAGTAACAAATTATAAAAATCAGGAATGAAAGAGGAGATGTTGATACTGTTACTGACAGTAGAGAAATAAGATGTTCAACACTTCAGAGTTCGGTTTTATAGATTTGCTTTAATATAGTTCCATATACCCTAACAGTTTAGCCTCTTGGAACTTATATTTTAATCCATCAAAGTGATAGCATTCCTGTTCAAATTCTGAAGAAAAATCTCACTAAAATCATAATTAAAAAGGAATTTCTTATCCGCACACAGGCTTATGTTGATATAATTTACAGCCAGTACATGTTGCTTTTATAATGTAAGCATATTTTGATAAAATGGTGATTTCTGAGGATATTTATATGTTGTACATCTATAATAAATACATATTAGTGTCTTTATTTACAGAGAATGTAGAATGGCGGTCCATGATAAGAACACGCTGGTAGGATTTGCTGAAGGAGGCAGAGGCAGGAGGATCACTAGTTCGAGGCCAGTCTGGGCTACACATTTTTTTAAACAAATAACCCTATTAAAAATGGGGTACAGAGCTAAACAAAGAATTTTCACCTGAAGAAATTTGGATGGCTAAGAAGCACCTTAAGAGATGTTCAACATCATTAGTCATTAGGGAAATACAAATCAAAACAACCCTGAGATTTTACCTCACACCAGTCAGAATGGCTAAGATTAAACACTCAGGAGACAGTAGGTGTTGGTGAGAATGTGGAGAAAGATGAAAACTCCTACACTGCTGGTGGGATTGCAAGATGGTACAACCAGTATGGAAATCAGTCTGGTGGTTCCTCAGAAAATTGGGCATGACACTTCCAGAGAACCCTGCCATACCACTCCTGGGAATATACCCAAGGATTCCCCTGCAGGCAACAAGGACACATGCTCCACTATGTTCATAGCAGCCTTGTTTTGATAGCCAGAAGCTGGAGAGAACCCAGATGCCCCTCAATTGATGAATGGATACAGAAAATGTGGTATATTTATACAATGGAATACTAATCAGCAATTAAAAACAATGAATTCATGAAATTTGTAGGCAAATGGTCAGAACTGGAAAATATTATCCTAAGTGAGCTATCCCAATCACCAAAGAATACACATGAAATGCAATCACTGATAAGTGGATATTAATTAGCCCAGAAGCTCTGAATACTCAAGGCACAATTAACAAATCATATGATTCCCAAGAAGAAGGGAGGAAAGGGCCCTGGTCCTGAAAAGATTGGATCCAGTATCGTAGGGGAGTACCAGGACAGAGAAATGGGAGGGGGTGATTGGGGAATGGGAGGAGGGAAGAGGACTTGTGGGACATATGGTGAGGGGGGAACCGGGAAAGGGGAAAGCATTCGGAATGTAAACAAAGAATATAGAAAATTTAAAAAAAAAAAAAGAAAGAAAAAGAACACTGGTTCCAAGAATGCTGTCCTTTGAGCAGAGAACTCTTTATTGCCTGGAGCCTCAATGTTGACCCAAACAGCATGGAGCTGTGTTGGCTCCTAATCCAGACTTACTCTGTGTAGGTTTTCTAGAACTAATCTAGGGAGATTTAGACCAACCTTGTAAAAAAGACTTTCAAGCCTGATAGAGTGAACATTTTTAAGGACACAAAAGTTCATAAAAACAAGTAACCTGAGTCTTCGAATAGGACAAGAAACACTGGCACTTACAGTTGTAGCTTAAAACATATCTGTACAATACTTTTAACAGGCAGACCCTTAAATATTATAGCAATGTATGATCACTACTCTGGCTTCAACTTAATTAAGTTAAGCTTGATTCCATACACTGTACTTGGAAAGATTTCACAAACCTATCCAATCAAACATCACCCATTTCATTTAAGAAGACCACAAAAGTATTAGGAATTGTTTAGGTATTTAGTTAGTTAGTTATTAATAGATATTAAAAACATATTAAGATTACTTCTCAATTACTCACAGACCAATGAAGTAACCATAATGAACATGAAACATAACATAACAATCACATGTATTGAGCTGAATAAAAATGAGAAGATAACATCCACAAATTTATACAATGTAGCCAATAGTGTTTAACAGGGAATGTATATCACCACATGCTTCATTTAAAGAAAACAAAACAAACAACAACAAAAAACACAAATAAAATTGATCATCTGAGCTTCCACTTTGAGAAGCTGCAGAGAAAATAGGTAAGCTAACTCTATTTTAGCAGAAGGAATCATAGGATAAACAGAAAAAAAATATGAACTCTAACTCAAGAAAATCACTGATTAAAACTAGCAAGGCAGCAAAGATCAATGGAATGAGTAAGGCATTGGTTTCGTTGAATAAAACCAAGAAAGATGGCAGATAGCCAATGTTGAGGAGGCAGAATTTCAGATGTTTGAGATGGTAGGAGAGGTTCGCATACATCTTCATGTTAATGGTACCATGATTCTAAATGTACACAGAGTAGGTGCTTTCAAATTCTTGTAGTAAAAGAGAAGAATATAGTGTCCTTGAAAACTACCATGCCAGTTTCCTTATAAAAAATAAAATATGATTATTAATAAGATCCAGCAATCCCACTATAGGGCATGTACCTAAGATGAATGACAATATATGACTGAATAAAGCCAGATGCAACTCTTCTGGGAAGCTTTATTGAAATGGGCATGGAATGCTACCAGAATAAACAGATTGTTGGGGAGTACCACAGAATACTACCATGGAATAAGAAAATACTCAATGCTGGACAGTGCAATGCAGAGTCTATATGATTCTGTTTATAGGAGACAGAAAAGGTCACAAACTAGTGACAAAAGATCAGTTGTTATAGGATGCCCTGGGACAAAGGAGAGGATTGAATGCCAAGGGACACAGGGGATTTTAGGAGTTGTTGCAACTGTTCCCTATGTGTGTTGTTGCAATAATTGCATTACTATACTGAATTATTAAAACTCAATTATACATGTGCTGATGATCATTGCAGTATGTACATAGTGTATACACTATAAACAAAATAAAAAATCACCAGAGAAAATATACTTCTTTAAAATGATTTTATATTTACAAGCAAAAAGGAGCAAAGTATTTTGAAAATAATAGGGTCAAAAATTTATAAAATTTACAAATAATGTCAAAATTGCTGCCTTAAAATTATATTGCTAAAAATTTAAACAAAAGGCCAGAAATATTCATTGCCATCACTGGAAAGACTTTTCCCACAAAATTGCAGTGAACCAAGTCTGTGCAATATTAAAGCACTGTGGGTCCATATAGATTTTAACATCATTTTTTATCATTTCTGTGGAAACTAGCATTAACGTTTTTATAAGCATTGCATTGAGATTCCCAGAAGCCTGCTGCTAACAGGGACATCTAGCTCTGCCTGGATTCCCAGGAGATCTGTCAGTCCTTTGCACACCTTCTGATGTCCTGACTGCAGGGTCCCCCTGGAGCAATCCCAGGTGAGCTGTTTCCTATCCCCTGAGCTCCTCTGTTTTCATGCCCACTGCTCTGCCTGCATTCCTTAAGGCCTACTGGAAGCAGGGACATCTAGCTCTGCCTGCATTCTAGGAGACAGACTAGCACCAGGAAGAACAAGGCCTGCCAACATCTGGGACAACCAGGTAGGAATACACCCTAGGCTCCTTGTCTGCAAAGTCCCCTTAAGTACACCCTGTAGCAGCAAACTGTGCCCTGTTACCTCTACCAACACACAGACTCAACAAAGAAAAAGAATTTCAGACTGATTTTCTTTATGAACCACAAAAATATTTGCAAACAGTATCAAAGAACTCATCAAAAACATCCACCATGATCCAACATAATCAAGTAGGCTTCATCCCATGGATATAGCATGGATCAAAATATGAAAATCTGTCAAAGTAATCCATTGAATAAAAAAAACTGAAAGAAAATAATCACATGATCATCTCATTAGATTCTAAAAGCCTTTGACAAAATACAGCACCCATGATAAAAGTCTTGGAGAAACCAGGGATAAAAGGCCCACACCTAGGCACCATAAAAGCAATAATCAGCAAGCCCATAGCCAACATCAAATAAAATGGAGAGAAACTTAAAGCAACTCCACTAAAACCAGGAACAAGACAAGACTGCCCACTCTCTCCTTACCTATTCAATAGAGTTCTTAAACTAAAGGAGATCAAGGGGATACAAATTAGAAAGGAAAAAGTCAAAGTGTTGCTATTTGCACATGACATGATAGGACAAATAAGCAACCCCCAAAATAATACTAGGGAACTTCTTCAGCTGAAAATCACCTTCAGCAATGTTGCTGGATAAAAATTAACTAAAATAATCAATAGCTTTCCTTTCTATAGACAATAAATCAGTTGAGAAAGAAATCAGAGAAACAACATGCTTCACAATAGACTCACATAATATAAAATATTTTGGCATAACTCTAAACAAGCAAGTGAAAGACCTGCATGACAAGAACTTCAAATCATTGTAAAAGAAGTTGAAGAAGGTATCAGAGGATAGAAAGACGCATCTTCTTAAAAGTAATCTATAGACTCAATGAAAGTCCCATAAAAATTCCAACACAAGTTTTTACAGACCTTAAAAGGATAATACTCAACTTCATATGGAAAAACTTAGGATAGCTAAAATAGTCCTGTAGAATGAAAGAACTAGAAGTATTTCCATCCCTGTTATCAAGCTGTACTACAGAGCAATAATAATATAAACCTCATGATATTTGCACAAAAACAGACAGGTTGATTAATCGAATAAAATTGAAGACCCAGAAATAAATCCATACATGAATGGACACTTGATTTTTGAGAAAGAAGCCAAAACTATATAATGTTAAAAAAAGAAGCAACCTTACACAAATGTTGCTAGACTAACTGATGTCTGCATGTAGAAGAATGCAAATAGATAATATCTATCACCCTACACAAAACTCAAGCCCATATGAATCAAAGACTTCAACATAAAACTAGACACACTAAATCTGGTAGAAGAGATATTGGGGAATAACCTTGAACAAATTCATACAGGAGACAATTTCCAGAACAGAACACCAACAACATTGGCAATAAAATCAACAATTAATAAATGGTACCCATCAAAGCTAAAAACCTATAACATAAAAAAACACTGTCACAAGGACAAAATCTACAATCTACAGAGGGCTAATTTCAAGAATATAAAGAACTCAAGGAATTAGATACTAACAAACTAAATAACTCAATTAAAAAGATAGTACTGACCTAAACAGAGAATTTTCCACAGATGAGCCTTTAATGTCTGAGAAGCACTTAAAGAAATGTTCAACATTAGTTATCAGGAAAGGACAAATAAAATCCATGAGATTCCATCTTATGACTAACAAACTCAAATGACAGCTCATGCTGGTGAGGATGTAGTAAAAAGGGAACTCTTCCCCCACTGTCAGTGAGAGTAAAAACTTGTACAACCACTTTGGAAAGTTATTTGGCATTTTCTCAGAAATTTGGGAATAATTCTACCTCAGGATTCAGCTATATCACTCCTGAACATGTACACAAAAGATGTTTTACCAACTCACAAATACAGTTGCTCAACTATGTTCATTGCAGCTTTATTTGTAATAGCTAGAAAATGAAACCAACCTTGATGTCCCTCAACAGAAAATAAAGAACATGTAATTCCGTTAGAAAGTGGAATATTACTCAGCATTTAGAAACAAGGACATAATTTTAGGCAAATTGGTAGAAATAGAAAATATTTTGAGTGAAGTAACACAGACACAGAAACACACATAGTATGTACTCATTTATAAGTAGATATTAGCCAAAAATACAGGATAACCTTGCTGCAATACACAGACCCAAAGAAGCTAAGTAACAAGGAAGATCTAAGGAAGGATGCTTGAATCTCACTGACAGAGAAAATAAAATAGACATCAGGTATGGATGGAGGCAGGGAACTGAATGCGAGAGGGGGTCAGGAGGAGAAGAGGAGGGACAGAAGAAGAGAGAAGTGGGAGGAAGGACTGGGTTGGGGTAATTGGCATCTCTGGGACAAAGTAGAAAACTAGGACAAGGGAAATTCCCAGGAACCTCTGAGGGTATACCTAGCAATAACTCCTACCAATAGGTGATATAGAATGTGAAATGACTGCATCCTGTAACCAGGCAAGACTTTTAATGGAGGAATGGTGGTACCAAACTATCCAAAACAGCTTTGACTCACAATTTGTCCTGCCTACAAATGTGCAGGAATAAAGATAAAACAGAAATTAAGGGGGTGATCAACCAATGTCTGGCCTAACTTTAGACCCATTTCCTGAAAGGGAGCCACCCCTGACACTATCAGTGCTACTCTCCAATACTTACAAACAGGAACATGGCATAACTGTCCTCTGAGATGCTTCAGCAAGCAGCTGATGGAAACATACAGAGACCCAAACATTAGGTGGAGCTCTGGAAAACTTTTTAAGAGGGAGAAGAAAGATTGAAGGACCCAGGTAGGTCAAGGACACTGCAAGAAAACTTACAGAATCTACTAACTTTGACCCATGGGGCTCACAGCAGCTGAACCAGGAACCAAAGAGCATTCATGGAACAGATCTAGGCCCCCTACACATATGTAACAGATGTGCAGTTAGGCTTTCATTTGAGAACCCCTAACAACTAGAGCAGAGGCTGTCTCAGACTCTGTTGTCTGCCTACACTCTAAATCTAGTAATTTGAAACAATAGTAGAAAGCTATAGAAAAACTGCATGATAACACATAAAAAGACATGTGTAACTATGACACAGAATAGGTCTTAGAAACAAATAAGTGCATCTATGGAGACCCCAAAAACAGTGAAGAATAGGCTCAGGAAAAAAATTGATGCTGAAGAAACTGGAAGTCCACCTCCATAGAAATGGAGCATGATACTTGCAAACATAACCAATTTATCATGAATTAAAATCCCAACCCAGAACAAGCAAGCTAGCTCAGTGAGAAGATGTGCTTATTGCAAAGTCTGATGACCTGAGTTCCATCCCTGTAATCACATGGATAAAAGAGGGAATAGATTCCTGAAAGTTATCCTATGGTTTCCACATACACACTGTAGCATGTCCACAGCAACAAATATAGATACGCAACACAAATGGATAAATATAAACACAATTAAACAAATAAACATTAAAAACCTAGTCTGAAGAACAGAAACCACCGGGCTACTGAATAAAAGTGTAGAAATCTTCTGGTTATCCTGGACAACAGGATTGTGTTCGGACATGACACAAATGTCACATACAACTAAAACAGAGACATCATTGTGAATGCATGTGACTGAAGAGCACAGCAAAGGTGACATCAGTAGACTGGAAAGGCAACCCTTCCCATGGCAAAAAAAAATTAAAAAAAAATTTTAAAAAGTGGTTGCAAACCATGCATTTGGTGAAGGGTTAAAGTCTAAAATATGTGTGGAACCAAAAATAATATATTCAAAAGAACAGCCATCAACCAATTAAAAAGTGAGTGGAAATTATAAATAGGCAGTCCTCAAAAGGAAACATGTAAGTATCGACAAGGTAAATGAAAAAGTCTCTCAACAGCACCAAGCATCAGTGAATGACAAAAATCACAATATTTCATCTGACACCGATTAGGATTGCTGCCACCAAAAAAACAAACATTAATAAAGATTGATGAGATTGTGAAGAAAAAGAATCCTTTACACACTATGCTCATCAGCCCACTGATAATGAGAATGCAATACACATACATATATAAACACACAGTAGGACATCATTCAGCCCCCAAGAGAATAAAAACCTGGCATTGCAACATGAACAAACAGGAGGGACAATTATACTAAATTAAAAGGGGGGGTGATAGTCTGATACCAAAAGACAAATTCTATACAAATCTCTCTTGAATGTTAATGGAAAAAATTCTAATATAGAAGCAGAGAGAAATGGGACAGTTACAAGGACCAGGTTCTAGGGAAAATAACAGAATTGTCAAAGTTGATAGGTTTCAAGAGTAAAATAAATTCTGGAGGCTCCAAGTATAACGTGGTGATCATATTGATAATGATACATTATCTACTATAATAATTGAAAGTTACAAGGAAAATAGATCTTAAGCATTAATATCACACGGGAGGGTGAGAAAGGAAGAGGATGGAGAGAGGGAGAAAGAATGACTGTGCAGATACAACCTCCAGTTTATTACAGTAACTATTGCATAATGATTATGCATATTAATAGGTTAATTGTTTACCTTAAATATATATATTTTATCCAGTATATTCTAGTAAAGCTGAAGAAGTAAGACTAATAATTTTTGAAAGACATTGATTGAACCAGAGTTTTACACCTTCAACTATTCAACACCTACATATTTAAGACACAGGATAGCCAAGTGAGCAAAGAAAAGTTTGAATTCTATTTTGGCATGATGGCAAGGCTGAATGTATAGTAATTCGATAAAACTACCTGAGTATCCACACCACCATTATTAGTTAGCCCTGACACTAGTCAATCAGTACCTATATCAAGATCATTGTAAAGGATCACGAAGTAATGGGATAAAATTGAAAGGAAAAAGAGAGTCTGTCTTCATTTTCACAACAAACCCATATGTTATTATCCAAAATATAAGAAGTCAATAGTCAACAACCACTTTTTGAATAAAATTGAGTCATGTCAATGAGAAAATATGTTTATGTTTACAAACAAGGATTTGGGTCAGGTGACCATAGTTTATCCACTGCAAGTAATATCCAAGTTGGTCTTTGAAGATCTCAAACATTCCCGGTAAAAAATAGGAATTGTAAAAATGCAAGAGCAAAGAGACATCAGGGAAGTCAATAATGAAACATTGGGCCTTTATTGTAATGTATATTAATTTGCTCTATCCAACACATGAAGACCAGTCCATCAAATAGTATAAGAACAGTTTATTCTCTTTTTTGATATATATTTTTTTATTTTCTATATTTTTTGTTTACATTCCAAAGGCTTTCCCCTTTCCTAGTTCCCCCCTCACCATATGTCCCATAAGTCCTCTTCCCTCTGCCCATTCCCCAATCACTCCCCACACATTTCTCTGTTCTGATACTCTCCTACAAAACTGGATCCAGTCATTTCAGGTCCTTTCCTTCCTTCTTCTTGGGAGTCTTTTGATTTGGTAAATGTGCCTTGAGTATTCAGAGCTTTTGGGCTCATTAATATCCACTTATCAGTGATTGCATTTCATGTGTATTCTTTTGTGATTGGGTTAACTCACTTAGGAAGATATTTTCCAGATCCAACCATTTGCCTATAAATTGCATGAATTCATTATTTTTAATTGCTGAGTAGTATTCCATTGTATAAATATACCACATTTTCTGTATCCATTCCTCCTTAGAGGGACATCTGGGCTCCTTCCAACTTCTGGCTATTATAAATAAGGCTGCTATGAACATAGTGGAGCATGTGTCTTTATTGTATGCAGGGGAATCCTCTGGTTATATGCCCAGGAGTGGTATGACAGGGTCCTCTGGAAGTGTCATGCCCAATTTTCTGAGGAACCACCATACTGATTTCCAGAGCAGTTGTACCATTTTGCAATCCCACCAACCGTGTAGGACTGTTCCTTTTTCTCCACATCCTCGCCAGCACCTGTTGTCTCTTGAGTTTTTAATCTTAGCCATTCTGACTGGTGTGAGGTGGAATCTCAGGGTTGTTTTGATTTGCATTTCCCTGATGACTAATGATGTTGAACATCTCTTAAGGTGCTTCTCAGCCATCTGAATTTCTTCTGGTGAAAATTCTTTGTTTAGCTCTATGCCCCATTTTTTGATAGGGTTCTTTGATTCTTTGGGGTCTAACTTCTTGAGTTTTTTGTATATATTGGGTATTAGCCCTCTGTCAGATGTGGGGTTGGTGAAGATCTTTTCCCAATTTGTTAGTTGCTGTTTTGTCCTTCTGACAGTGTTCTTAGCCTTACAAAAATTTGTAATTTTATGAGGTCCCATTTGTCAATTCTTGATCTTAGAGCATAATCTATTGGTGTTCTGTTCAAAAACTTTCCCCCTGTGCACATGTCCTCCAGGGTCTTCCCCAGTTTCTTTTCTATTAGTTTCAGTATGTCTGGTTTTATGTGAAGGTCCTTGATCCACTTGGAATTGATCTTGGTACAAGGAGATAAAAGTGGGTCAATTCGCATTCTTCTGCATGTTGATCTCCAGTTGGACCAGCACCATTTGTGGAAAAGGATATCTTTTTTTCACTGGATGGTTGTAGCTACTTTTTCAGAGATCAAGTGACCGTAAGTCTGTGGGTTCATTTCTGGGTCTTCAATTCTATTCCATTGATCTACTTGCCTGTCGCTGTACCAATACCATGCAGTTTTTAGCACAATTGTTCTGTAGTACTGCTTGAGGTCAGGGATATTAATTCCCCCATAAGTCATTTTATTGTTGAGAATAGTTTTAGCTATCCTGGGTTTTTTGTTGCTCCAGATGAATTTGAGAATTGCTCTTTCTAGATCTATGAAGAATTGATTTGGGATTTTGATGGGGATTGCATTGAATCTGTAGATTGCTTTTGGCAAGATGGCCATTTTTACTATATTGATCCTGTCAATCCAAGGGCATGGAATATTTTTCCACCTCCTGAGGTCTTCTTTGATTTCTTTCTTCAAGGACTTGAAGTTCCTGTCATACAGTTCTTTCACTTGTTTGGGTAAAGTCATGCCAAGATACTTTATATTGTTTGTGGCTATTGTGAAGGGTGTTATTTCCCTAATTTCTTTCTCAGCCTGCTTGTCCTTTGAGTACAAGAAGGCTACTGATTTGCTTGAGTTGATTTTATAACCAGCCACTTTGCTGAAGTTGTTTATCAGCTGTAGGGGTTCTCTGGTGGAGTTTTTTGGGGTCACTTATGTAAACTATCATATCATCTGCAAAAAAGGATAGTTTGACTTCTTCCTTTCCAATTTGTGTCCCTTTGACTTCCTTATGTTTTCTAATTGCTCTCACTAGAACTTCAAGTACTATATTGAAAAGATATGGAGAGAGAGGGCAGCCTTGTCTAGTCCCTGATTTTAGTGGGATTGCTTCAAGTTTCAATCCATTTATTTTGATGTTGGCTACTGGTTTGCTGTATATTGCTTTTACTATATTTAGGTATGGGCCTTGAATTCCTGTTCTTTGCAGGACTTTTAGCATGAAAGGATGCTGAATTTCGTCAAATGCTTTTTTAGCATCTAATGAGATGACCATGTGGTTTTTTTTTCTTTTAGTTTGTTTACATAGTGGATTACATTGTTGGATTTTCATATATTGAAACATCCCTGCATCCCTGGGATGAAGCCTACTTGATCATGGTGAATGATTATTTTGATGTGCTCTTGGATTTGGTTGGTAAGAATTTTATTTAGTATTTTTGCATCAATATTCATAAGGGAAATTGACTTGTAGTTCTCTTTCTTTGTAGGATCTTTGTGTGCTTTTGGTATCAGCATAATTGTGACTTCGTAGAACGAGTTGGGCAGTGCTCCTTCTGTTTCTATTTTGTGGAATAATTTGAAGAGTATTGGTGTTAAGTCTTCTTTGAAGGTCTGATAGAATTCTGCACTAAAACCATCTGGTCCCATACTTTTTTTGGTTGGGAGACTTTCTATAAACCTTTCTATTTCTCTAGGGGTTATGGGACTGTTTAGCTGATCAAATTGATCCTGATTTAATTTTGGGATTTGGTATCTGTCTAGGAAATTGTCCATTTCCTCCAGATTTTCCACTTGTGTTGAGTATAGGCTTTTGTAGTAGGATCTGATGATTTTTTTTAATTTCCTCAATGTCTGTTGTTATATCGCCCTTTTCATTTCTAATTTTGTTAATTTGGATACTATCTCTGTGCCCTTTGGTTAGTCTGGCTAAGGGTTTATCTATCTTGTTGGTTTTCTCAAAGAACCAGCTCTTGGTTTTGTTGATTCTTTGTATGGTTCTCTTTGTTTCTACTTGATTGATTTCAGCCCTTAGTTTGATGATTTCCTGTCTTCTGCTCCTCCTGGGTGAATTAGCTTCTTTTTGTTCCAAGGCCTTCAGATGTGCTGTTAAGTTGCTAGTGTATGCTCTCTCCAGTTTCTTTTTGGAGGCACTCAGGGCTATGAGTTTTCCTCTTAGCACTGCTTTCATTGTGTCCCATAGATTTGGGTAGGTTGTACCTTCATTTTCATTGAATTCTAAAAAGTCTTTGATTTCTTTCTTTATTTCTTCCTTGACCAAGATGTCATTGAGTAGAGTATTGTTCAGTTTCCATGTGTATGTGGGCTTTCTGTTGTTCTTCTTGCTATTGAAGACCACTTTTACTCCATCGTGATATGATAGGAGGCATGGGATTAGTTCGATCTTCTTGTATTTGTTGACATCTGTCTTGTGACCAATTATATGATCGATTTTGGATAAGGTACCATGTGGTGCTGAGAAAAAGGTATACTCTTTTGCTTTAGGATAAAATGTTATAGATATAGATATAGATATAGATATAGATATAGATATAGATATAGATATAGATATAGATATATATCTGTTTAATCCAATTGGTCCAACGTTTCATTTAGTTTCACTGTGCCCCTGTTTAGTTTCTGCTTTCCTGATTGGTCCATTGAGGAGAGTGGAGTGTTGAAGTCACCTACAATTATTGTGTTAGGTGCAATATGTGCTTTAAGCTTTAGTAAAGCTTCTTTTAAGAATGAGGGTGCCCTTACCTTTGGAGTATAGATGTTCGGTATTGAGAATTCTTGGTGGATTTTCCCTTTGACCAGCAAGAAGTGACATTCCGTGTCTCTTTTGATGACTTTAGGTTGAAAGTGTATTTTATCTGATATTAGAATGGCTTCTATGGCTTGTTTCCTGAGACCATTTGCTTGTAAAATTGTCTTCCAGCCTTTTACTCTAAGGTAGAGTTTGTCTTTGACACTGAGATGTGTTTCCTGTATGTAGCAAAATGTAGGGTCCTGTTTCTGTATCCAGTCTGTTAGCCTGTGTCTTTTTATTGGGGAATTGAGTCCATTGATGTTAAGATATATTAAGGAATAATAATTATTACTTCCTGACATTTTGGGCATTATTTTTTATATTTGAGTGGTTCTCTTCCTTTGGGTTTGATGAGAGGGGGTTTCTATCTTGCTTCTTCTGGAGTATAGTTTCTCCCCTTATGTTGGTGTTTTTCCCCTATTATTCTTTGTAAGACTGGGTTTGTGGAAAGATATCGTGCCAGTTTGGTTTTGTCATGAAATATCTTGGTTTCCCCATCTATGGCGATTGAGAGTTTTGTTGGGTATAGTAGTTTTGGCTGAAGTTTGTGTTCTCTTAGAGTCTGCATGAGATCTGCCCAGGATCTTCTATCTTTCATGGTCTCAGGTGAGAAGTCTGGTGTAATTCTGATAGGTCTTCCTTTATATGTTACTTGGCCTTTTTCTCTTACTGCCTTTAATATTCTTTCTTTGTTTAGTACATTGGGGTTTTGATTATTATGTGACAGGAGGTACTTCTGTTCTGGTCCAGTCTGTTTGAGGTTTTGTAGGCTTCTTATATATTCATGGGTATCTCTCTCTTTAGGTTGGGGAAGTTTTCTTCAATAATTTTGTAGAAGATATTTGCTGGCCCTTTAAGTTGTAGATCTTCACTCTCATCTATCCCTATAATCCTTAGGTTTGGTCTTCTCATTGTGTCCTGGAATTCCTGAATGTTTTGGGTTACCAGCTTTTTGCATTTTGTATTTTCTTTAATTGATGAAGCCATGGTTCCTATGGTATCTTCAGCATCTGAGATTCTGTCTTCTGTCTCTTGTATTCTAATGTTTATATTTGCATCTATGACTCCTGATTTCTTCTATCTCCAACGTTGTCTCCCTTTGCGACTTCTTAGTTGTTTCTACTTCTGTTTTTAGATTCCGGATGATTTTGCTCAGATCTTTCACTTGCTTGTTTGTGTTTTCATGTAATTCTTTAAGGGATTTTTGTGTTTCCTCTTTTATGACTTCTACTTGTTGACCCACGTTCTCTTGTATTCCTTTAAGTGATGTTTGTGTTTCCTCCTTATTGGCATCCATTTTTTGATCCATATTCTCCTGAATTTCTTTAAGTGATTTTTGTGTTTGCCTTGTAAGGGCTTCTAGCTTTTGATCCATTTTCTCCTGTATTTCTTTCAGAGATTTATCTAATTTTCCTCTATCAGCATCCTGACCAGGGATTTTAGATCTGTCTTGTTTTACTGGTGTGTTGGGGTATCTGAGACTTATTACTGTCGGGGAACTGGGTTCGGATGCCATAGTGCCTGGATTTCTGCTAGTAATGTTCCTATGTTTGCAGTTTGCCATTTGTTTATTTCTGGACTTAGTTGGTCTTGTTATTACTGGTTGGTGTTTAAAGCTCCTGAGAGCCTGGGGACTCAGGCCACCTGTCAGCAATCTGTGAGCAGGAGCCCCACAGGGCAGTGGTTAAGGTGTCCCAGTCATGGGGAAGTAGCCTTAAGAGCCCACAGGAGGTTCAAGCACCAACTAGTAACTACAGGGCCAACTAACACCAGAGATAACCAGATGGCAAAAGGCAAATGTAAGATTGTTACTAACAGAAATCAAGGCAATATGGCAGAAGAGTTTATTCTTAAGTATACTTGAAACATTCTTTTAGGAGAGAGGAGGGATCCACTTCATCTTAAACATCATTTCTCAGGACTAAGAGAAGGATGCCACTCTGCCTTCAGTATAAACCCACAAAAGCCAACAAGATTTCTGGTCCTCCATGCTGTGTAAATAATAACAAGTCAAGAAACAATCACTTCCCTTGCCCGGCTCTCCTAGAATCCTGTGTCTTAAGTTATCCTAATTTTTCCTCCTCAGAGAAAAAGAATTAACATCAAAAATTTGTGTTAAAAACAAGTTGAAAAACATAAAACTGGATTCACTGACATCCTTGAAGATCACAAAACCCAAAGTCACAAAGGGAAAGACACAAATGGGATATATTCACAACCTGAGAAATTCCCTATCTTATCTGTGTTTTTTCTAGCTTGTCACAAAAAGAGACATTTTATCATGCCACTTAACAAGCAAATCCCACTATCCTTTACACAAAATCCTTTACACATCAAGGAAAGTGGCCTTTTAAAATTAATTAGTTAATTAATTTATTGAAATAAAAGAGAACAGTAGCTTTGAAATAAATCTTTTCAGAGTATTGTGTCCTTTTTTATAATCATGGAAACCAGTTCTCATCATTTTCTGCCATGCCTATTTTTAGTGAAAAGATAGTGAATTCTTTGCCTTTGAAGACTACAAAATGTTTAATTTCCACACAATGTGACAAAGACCACATCTACTTCAGGATCATAAAAATTTTAGGAAGCAAGGATAAGGAAAATTAACCAGAATATCCTAAAACAATGATCAGAACTAGAAAAATGAGCCAAAGGATGGTTTTTAAATATGTCTAGACATTCATTTTCTTAAGCTGGATAGAAATTGTCAAATCCTCCAGAATGAGAGAAAGGAGTCAAAGGGATTCCAAATGGCTTTAGCTTGCTCATGAGATTTACAACATTCTTGGTGATGATGAAAACTTCCAACTTTCCAACCCATGTTAAATTGCATTTTCTATAAGGAGCATACCTCAAAGCCCACCCATCCCCAAGGCAACATGGGTTTTCAGATACAAAGTCCAAGAAAGATCAGGGTATATCTTTTAAACATTCTAACAAAAGCCACGTGAGACAAACAGATATTGACCTGTAATTTAAAGTGGCAAGTATCTCTATACCAGATGACATCAGAATACAGATAATTTACACAAGAGAAAGGGCTGAAGGAATGAAGCCTTGTGGACTAATCCTGAGATGTGTTTTGCATGTTGAGTATAAAGGTAACCAGAGGGACATTAGAGGAGGAAGAATGGTAACCATGGCTTTCATGGAAATGCCATAGTTAGAGAGATTTTGGAGTTGTGCAGAAAGAAGTGACTGTAGTAAATTATTACTGCAGAATAAATCCCTGTGTATGTGTGACACATGGACATTCCCCAAAACAGGGAACTCAAGAGCTAGATCAAATTATTGGCATAGTTGTGCAAGAAGCTCAATATCCCTTAACTAAAGTACTTGAACATAAACCACTTTCTGCAATTTCAAAACTAAAATCATGGTTTGGTAATAGAGAAACACTCCTCAGGGCTATTAGTGGAGACACTTTAAAATGGACATACCAAGTCCATTTAAAACTCTGAGTAAAGCATGAGCCCATTACTGGGAAACTTCCATTTGTGTTCGAATAGGCAAGATGATTTACAATTGTGTTTTCTTTTAAGAAACAATTATTGCCTGTTTTATATGGAGTTTGCTTTATTATTAATTGAATTATTGAGTAGCACCATATACAAGAGTCAAAGACTAGATTTGCTCTGCACAATATGCTGGCTCCCCACTTGTGGAACAGAATAACATCACTTAGATTTTTTCCTGCAGCTAAGACACCAGTGAACTGCATCCTAGAAAGTATAGGCAGTGGTAAAAATCATTAGATACATAAGGGACTGTGAAAACCTCCTGTATATTTTCAAAACAGACAGGTTTTGAAAAGAAGAGAAGTTACCATGTGTCTTAGGATTTCTATTCCTGCACAAATACCATGACCAAGAAGCAAGTTGGGGAGGAAAGGGTTTATTCAGCTTACACTTCCACATTGTTGTTCATCACCAAAGGAAGTCAGGACTGGAACTCAAACAGGTCAGGAAGCAGGAGCTGATGCAGAGGCCATGGGGGGATGTTACTTACTGGCTTGCTTCCCCTGCCTTGTTCAGCTTGCTTTCTTATAGAACCCAAGACCAGCAGCCCAGGGATGGTACCACCCACAAGGGGCTAGGCCCTTCCTCCTTGATCACTAATTGAGAAAATGCCCACAGCTGGATCTCATGGAGGCACTTCCCCAACTGAAGCTCCTTTCTCTGTGATAACTCAGGCCTGTGTCAAGTTGGCACACAAAACCAGTCAGTACACTGTGAAAAAAAATTATTGGGTTTGGAATGTGTAGGACAAAAAACTAATGAGAGTTATTGCCTTGTTATTATTACCATACACCAAATAATATACAAAATGACAAAGTTACCTAATATACCTGACAAAGACCTGGTTGAGTTTATGGCATATTATTTGCCTTTAATCTACAGAGGTATGGATAACCCTATGTCAGAGACAGCTATATATCATGCATAAATGAGGACCATCTGAGCAGAAGGTTCCAAGTTAATAATTACCCATGAGATGATTCTGAGATTTGGGGAAAACTGGTATCCATTTTTTTAAAAAATAAAGATGTTAAATTACACATTATTTTTCAGTTTATCTTAAATCCTCTGAATTTAAGATTCTCTCAAGATATCTGAAGCATTATGCAATCTCAGATGCTTCTTCCAGCTGCAGGAAAATTATCCTTTATGCCCTAAACAACTTAGTATGTTTACATCTGTAGAAGTACTAGTTGTGTGTGGATGTCCAGCACCCAAGGCATGGTTATTTCTGTACTCCACAAGACTCTGTCAAAGACAGCATTTCTAAGTACTGCATGGTTGGCTTTCAGTGTAGGGCCCAACATTTCCAGTCTGTATTATTCATACCAATCTGGTTTAGTTCCTCTTCCAAAGACACTTCAGATCACATTCACCTCATTATCATTATAGTGCTTGATGAATGGGTGGCACATCTGCTCATGAAGTGGTTTATTATCTGTTCAGACGAGATTTGGGATGAATAGGAAAATAACGACGGAGGAGACAAGCGCACTAGTTCTACCAGCTGTGAAGCTCAATCTCAGCCTTGCTATCTCTCAAAGAACTTTTGGTATCTCACTTCCACTGAATGGAAAACTATTAATTAATGAGTTGATTCATTTATCATAAAGAAAAAAATGCAAAACAGGCATAAAGCAAACACAAACAAAATCACAGAAACCTGCAACTGGACAAAGGCCTAATGAAGACCTTACATTGTTCATTCAATTTCCTGTTCATCCTTTCAAAAGAAAATTTAAATGTCTGTAAATATTTTATCAACAATATAACATCAGATATTTCTAATGTAAAACAAGACTGTGTAAAAAAAAATTCTGTTGATTATGAATCAAAGAGCAGCTTGTAGCTCTTCACAGGCAGTTTACAGTTGTAGACTTAGGTTTTTTTCGAAATCTACTTTGATAAGGATTCTTAAACACTTCAACCTCCTGTTTAGCCTACCACTCACCAGAGGTAATGGTAAACAAAGATTAACAGCAAACAGGGGTTGTGGATCTGTTCAGAAATAGTTCTTTGGGGCTATCCCAATCTTCTTTGTCAGTAGTCCAGTCCTCTAGCAAAATGCCAACATGAATCAGCAGCAGCAGCTCAGTTCATTTGGTACTCACGAATCAGTAAAACTGTATTTTGATCCAGAAGAAACTACAAGGCTCCCTCAATAGGCCTGAGACCACAGAATTGTCAAGAAGCTGCTTGAATATCAATAGAAGTTCTTTGCCAAGTCATTCTCTATGAAGTCATGCAAGGCAAACGAATGCCAGAGTGTCCTCGGTGAAGACTAGCAAGGCAGAGTAAGACAAACCAATACCAGACCCTCCCGCCATTGTCAGTGGGGTCATATTTATAATCTTTCTAAACGACACATGTCTGCTTCAGAAAAACATCCTCTCACCTTTGTCTGCTTCAGCAAAACAGTCTTTCACCTGTGCACATCAGCAAAATATTCTTTCACCTGTCTGCCCCATCAAAACATCATATGACATAACTGAGTTTCCAAAGAAAGCAGAAATTTCTAGTTCACATAGTCAATCTTTTCAGTTCCTTTTAAGCCTTGTCGATCCATTTTAGAGCCAGCACCAATTATACAGCTACCCGAGAGAGCCTCCATCTTCATCTGTAGAGATATATCCCTATTTTTCAGTTTCTTCAGCCCAGCCAGGGAGGTTAATCCCACTAAGAAAATACCTACGCATAGTTCATTTCTGCATTGTGACCATTTATCTCCTATCCCCCATTAAAGTGAAGATTTTCAAAAATGCTTGCTGTCCAGTGAAAAGCAACAGAATAGAGAAGTCAATGTCTAGCACAACATCCCCAGATGAGATTCTTCTCCTATGTACAGAAAAAATGATGGCCATAATAGGCAAGATTTCCAGAACACAAATAAATTCAACTTGTGTGGATGTAAAGGTTCATTACTTCATTTACAAGAGGGATCTATGAATCTTCCTCCATGCAGTTCTTTTGGTTGTGTACATATATGCAAGTTGAATGAACTCTTGTCCATATAGAAATCACTATAGGTAATTGATAATATGAATACATTTAAAGATATATAATCATTTTGCCAACTAAAATATCTCATTGTACACACACACACACACACACACACACACACACACACACACACACACCTAACAAAAACAACAAAAACAAAAACTAAAAATGTACTTCAGAACTTTTGGAATGCCAGGTGCAGGCTAGAATTATGCCTCAAGATATTTATCTACACAAACTTATAAAGTGGCCAGGGGGAGACAGAGGCTTCCAAGAATTTGTGTATATCAGAACAAGGTTCTGACTGTCCTCCTCACTGACAAAAATTATGAAGCATGGAAGTTCACCTCTGCTATTTTTAGATAGCTATTGTATTTTGAATTTTTCATTAGTGGAAACAAGTTATTGTAAAACTTTTAGGCACATATATTGACTCTGTTGTGGGATATAATACTAAAGTCTTAGACATATTTCCAGTAAGTTATTAAGGCCACAAAAAATCTGTGAACATTACTACTTCACTCATGCATTGGAAGTTGAGATATAAGGAAATATAGGGAAACTGTGGGTTCATACTCATCACTGGTTCTTCACGTCCTTATCCAATTTATTTGATATAACTCAAGCTAATAATGATAACCAGAGTGGTCTGCTTAACTAAATTTACTGTATTTATACATTGTATAGTAATTATGATTATCAAGCCAGTGATGGTTTATTTCCCCAATGCTCAGCTAATTTCTGATTGCTTTGAGCTTTTAATTACTCAATGGATGCCAGAGGCCTCATTTCAAATTTCCATTGCTGCTCTTGACTTGTTTTATTCACATTGAGGGAGGGATTTTTTTTTTAAAAAAGCAACATGTTCCAATAAAGTTAGCTGGAACTGGATTTACAAAATGATCTCAAAATCAAGGCTGAATTCTTCCATATGTAATAAGCATCTGTTGTTTTATAATAAAGGTAAATGAAATTTTGGAGCAAAACCAGGATGTCCTCAGAATCTTCTTTGATGGTGAGTCCCATATTCTATTGTGAGTAGCATCACCCCCCAGAAAGGAATTAGCAGCATTTGCTACCAAGGTGGCAATGGGGAACTCTCAGCAGAAACTGTATGTTGATTTGTATGAAACTTGTCCTTGATAAAGTAAAACAATTTGGCAAGATTGTATTCAGTGGGCCATGCTATAAAGGTGCCAGGGACACATGAGCAGCTCCAAGTTACTACTGAAATGTCTTTGGTGAAAAATGGCCATACTTAGGATTGCCTGGTGACCAACCCGAATCCCAAAAAGAGCTGCCTGGAACAGTTCAGCAGTGGCTGTTGTACAGTCCAGTTCTTTAGTGGTGATAATTATTGTCCCATATATTCAGACTATGGAGAGGTTGACAAGAAGCAGAGAATTAGCTAAGTAAATTATATCTTGATGTGGAAATTATGCAAAACATTATAAATAAACTATGAGCTTGCAGTGATTTAGGATGAATAAACGTTTTATTCATCATTGGTTAAACCACATACAAGCTGTTTCTGAATGAATCCAATCAAGTGTATCCTATTTGAAAACAGAGATTTTTATAATATCAAGTAAATTAATTTAAAATGAATTTGACATGAGAAAAATATGTAAAAACCCTATCTTTTACCAACTGTCTTTCTATAATCTATATTTTATCAGTTCAATATTATCTAAATCAACACTATACTGAGAAAGAGACTACATTTCTCCATAATTATATTTTTGAGGTCATTTCATTTAACAAAGACTGATTGAGAATTTAATATGTAGCCTAATACCAGAAGGAGATGAACAAGTAAACAGTCTCTACCCAGTGTAATAAGAAAGTTGGGGAAAAGGGCAAGTGTGTTCTTCAGTCCATACTTTGATGGAGTGACAGATCTGATTTAATGATACAGGTAAAATAGGAAGAACAGAAAAGGGAACATGAAAAGATCATCAAGTCAGAGATCTGACATATCCAGGGACACTGAAACATCCTGGCCAGGCCAGAAAAAAAAGTCCAAGTGGGCAATGGTCTAAGAAGGGGCTGGAGGGAAAAAAGCACATGACAAACTCTGAAAATGGCTGAAGAGCTTGGACATCATTCTGACATAACCTAAGAAAGCTGCTCAAAAGTACAAGAAGCCCAGCTAATTTTGAATGATTTTCAATGTTCACTGAATGACTTTTAGTACAAATAGGTTTTTAATATCCCATGGGACATATTCAGACTGAAAAAATCAAAATAGTTATTGACCTGAAACTCTAAATTTATATGGGTCCTCTTGAGCTTTACTCAATGAATCAAGTAGTCATTCACTGGAAAGGGGGAAAGCAATCTGACCAGAAGAGTAACATGGTATAGCCTGAACATTGGAAAGTTACTGATGGTTGTGATATAGGTCACTAATGCATTCTTTAAGGCACTTAAGATGTCCATTTCTGGCAGTCATCTTATATAGCAGACTAAGATGTAGATAAGAAAAAATCTTCACAATTTGAAGTAAAATTAAAGGCATACTCTCTATTTTTGCCATATTAACTTTTATTTTGATTCTTAAGACAATAATTAACCCTTAAGGTTTCAGTTTCCATGTTTAGCTAATAGAAAAACATTATAAATAATGACTAATTGAATTAATCTCTGTGACACTGAGAGGATGGTCCTGGCATTCAGTAAGTATCTTCAAAGCATCCAAAGCATTACTTGTGCTACAGAAATTGTTGACTCTTTTTAATTATATAGAATTATCCTAACTTAAATAAATTATTCAAAAAGCAAGAGTCTATAGCATTATTATAAGCAGAGAACCAATTTCATCTGTCATAATTACAGACAGCTTTAAAAATATGTGCAGAATAAACATATAATGATGCTTAAACTTAATCCTTGACAAAACAGCCATGAATCATGCATTTAAAATCTCACCGCCATGTTATATGGATGAAGTAGGACTCAGAAGTGATTTAACAGGTCTTAAGTCATAGACTAGTAAAGATACACTGGGGATGTTATCTTTGTCCACTGATCCCCAATACAGCTTTCTCAAACATAACCATGGCTGCTATATCACATGGCTTTTGCACATAAAGGCCACAAAGCCATGGACTTTCAATTATTCTCAAAATCATGTTGTCTAGTCTTTCCTATCTCTAAGCCTTTCTTTTCTGTTGCCTGTTTATCTGTTCATCTCTCAGTTTGCTTTCTCTGTTAGGAAGGGAGAGTAAGCTGGACTAGGGCGGACTTTTCTAATGGAGATCTATGCCAAAAGTGGTGAACATCTTCTGAAGAGAAGAAATATCAGAAGATGCTTTCAAGTATATGCTTATGGTTCACACAACCACCATATTTACAAATCTTTGCTTGCGGCAGGACCTCAGAGTCCAATACCACTTTTTTTTTAGCTTTGGATGTTTTTCACTCCCAAGTAGTAGATGTTCCCTCTTCTCTCCATCTCCCATCCCCTCCTGTTCCCTCTCTCTGTTTCCCCTTCTCTCCATCAATACTCTTGACATAAGCAAATTAAGAAGTGAGCTACATCACAAAACAATGCAAAGCTAAACAAATATTACAAATGGCAGCTCAAAACATTCACTTTTGTACCACTGGAAATCACCCTGGTAACATACTTCAGAAAGCACTGTTTCAGACCTAAGCTGTCCCCTCTTGGTGCTGGTAGTGGACACTGTTACAATGAACAGAATATGTGCTTGAGAGGTAGGAATGGTAGAAAAATGGAGCAGTGCAAGCACTCTGGAGAGAGGTAGAACTGGAAACATATTGGTGGTAAAAGATGAGAGATAAGAATGACCTGCTGTCACTGCCCAGTAGATGTGGCATGGTGGTGTGCAGCAGCCTGGAGTTTATGCAGATGCAGAGTCAACCCAGGAATATGCCACTCTGACTCTGAGCATTGATGGAGGCCTGAGATGAGGAATGGGTCACTCTTTGAGTTGGATCTCCTCAAAGGACCACAATGGTTCATGATACCACTGGAGGCCGTGTTGGTATTGGTGGCCCATGCTGTTGCCCATACCCTTGATATTCATGTAGACATATATGGTTTGTACCACTGACTGATGCTTTGGTGATGTCCTCTATCTTTGCTGCCTGGTGGACCATCTGGATGTGAGTGGCATATGTTGCCATCAGAGGCCATGTTAAGGCCCGTGGTTTCTGCAGTGGCTGGGGGCTATGAGTGGGTTGGTGGTCCTGATATGAGGGCCTGGTTGAAGTCTGTGACCCATGTTACCACCCAAGTCCATGCGGATATCTATGCTCAATGCTGCCACCGGAAGGCATGTTGTATGAAGTCCTACTACAGCAGGAGTCTGGGTTTATGTCCATAGCCTGTGTCACCACTGAAGGCTATATGGAAGTCCCTAGTCCTGGGTGCCTTGGAGGGCCTTGTGTGGATCTGCTGTCCTTTTGCAAGCTAGGGGCAATGGTGATGGCCTCTGCTGTCATCAGAAACTATGTAGAAGCCCATGATCCATGCTACCTCTGATTTAAAGACGATGGAAGCTACTTTTGCAGTGATATCGATGACTGCAGATATACAGTTGAGAAAGAGTTATATGGAAGTCTTCTGTGACAACCAAGATTAGCCACCCAAAATGAAGAATAACAGCATAAACAGAAAGAAAGCCATCACAGAGAACTCTTTAAAAGTGTAGTAAAGATGCTGAAAAGTAGGTCTGCACAAGTGATGGCTTCTGGTAGGGTTCAGGATGGAAAGAACTCAGAACTGCGAGTTTTAATATCAATTTTTATTTTAAATTTTATTCATTTCTTTGGGGAAAGAAGCAGTCATGTGGGTGTGGGGACAGACATGGAAGTACTGAGAAGTGATTGTAATCAGGGTGCATGATATGAAATTACCAATGAATCAATAAATCAATTATATTGGAATCAATAAATCTATTATATTGGAAAAAAAGAAACCATTGATCTAAATAATTGCATCCTGAAAGCTAGAGGAAAAGGAAGTAAAGACATAAAGCCTCTGCTGTCTTTCACTGAGAGTGCAGCACATCCCCAAGTGGCTGTGCTGATGACCCAGGATGAGCCTTTTCTTCTTCTATGGCAGATCTTTTTACAAGAAGTGATGATTTATATGCTTGCCGAAAACACAATGCCCTGATAAAGCATGTACACGGCCATACCACTGTTTAGTTTCCCCTGCTGATTTGCCAGACTTTACAAGTCAAGGCAGCTCTCATAACGATTTTGATAAAGAAAGGTGATTCATACCTGGATGACTGCAGAGAGCATTTAAAATACAAAATCCATTTAGTACTGATTAGCGTTAGGACATTATTTATGTAATCTGTCACAATGGCAGATATTAGAAAGAACATTTTTCTCTTTCCGTTGGTAGAGTTTATCAATCACCCTTGGTCCTGACAAGCCCTTAGGAGGAGAACATTTATCAGAGGTGGATTAGAAGACTCTAAAAATAAAAGCTGAAACTGGTGTTTATACAGAGAATACAGGCTGATTGCAGAGGCTCGAGAAGAGAATGCTTAGTCTCCAGGTGACTTCAGGCGACCCAGAAGCCAAGCTCTCAGAGATGCATCAATGGGGCTCTGAAATAGGGAAGAAGACTCCTGCAGGGTTCTCAAACTGTGTATGTGTGGAGGTGACAGAATTATACAATGCCGTGATTAATTCCTGGTTTCCAATGCACAACCTGAAATGTATTGATAATGTGGTGTTTTTGAAACGCGCAAATGTCACAGAATTCAGGTTGCACGGTGGCGTCATACAAGTAATAAAAGCCTTCTATGAGGAATGATAATACTTGGCACTGCACATTACTGGGTGATTCATCTTGAAAATGGGAAGTGAAGAGCAGCTTTCAGTTAGAGCAGCAATCTCCACACCCTCCTCTCCAGTCACAATCGTCCTGGCAGTCCCTTCATGTCTCCAACACTTCTATTCCACTTTCGAGAAAATGGCTTCTAAATGTGGCCTTTTGGGGCCTGTAGGAAAAGGTTATCAAATACTGCCAGAAAATTATTATTACATTAGAAACTATAAAACAAACAAAGGATTGCTAAATACATCCTGAAATTACCAGGTCTCTTGTTAACATTTTATGAACATATGCTAACTATATAAAGCAACTATTATTGTAATATCTAAATGTATGCCTATGAAGTATGTTGATCACATACAACCCCTTCCCATTGTTCTTTCTTGTCCTCTAAATTTTCCTGGAGGTAGTAGAAGTCAAATATGCAGATGTGAATGGTTTAGGTAACTTTCTTGTCCAAGCAAGGGTTGAAAACTAGTGGTTCAGACTAGTAATTCTCATATTTGTCCCATATTAGGAAGTTTAATGAACTCAAATGTGGACTGTAAAGATTTCTCAGTGCTTGCCCTGCAAGTGACCAGAACCCATCTAATGGCTGGGCAGGACTGGTGGCTAATTGAAGTCCCAGCACTTGGAAGGCAGAGACAAGGGATCCCTGTGATAAGCTGTCTGATAAGCTATCTGGGATCTGTAGGTGCCACATTTGGTGAGAGACTCTGGCTCAGTGAATAAAGTAGAAAGCCATAAAAGAAGACAGTCAGAGTTCAGTTCAGATCATATATATATGAGTACACGTGCTTACCCACAGACATACACAGAGACTCCCACATAAACAAACACACACAGACATGCATAGACATACAGACACACAGACATACCATATATACACATGCAGACATACATTATACACACAGACCCACAGATACATAGACACACAGTCATATTATACATACACACAAACACATACACACACACACATACACACATACACACACAAACACATATACACAGAGATCCACCTGCACACACACTGCTCTGGTTACACTGTAAATTAAATGGCATTTTCTAATGATGATGAACCCAAACATTATTATTTTTCACAGTTCTTCAAATGACAGCTATATGGAGCCACTCCTTTAATAAGGATTTCTAGATCCCTGTATCTCAGACTTCCTGGGCCTCTTTTTAAAATGCAGTTTACTCTTCAGCACTGCACCTTATACTCTCCATGTCTTCACCAGGCCCTGGGGACTGAGGTTGCTGACGTTTCGTAGACCACCCTTAGGGCAGCAAAGAAAGTCCTGGAGAATCAGACATGAACGTCACACTGGAGCAGAAATGCCTTCCATGTTCATCAGAATTTTCATGTGCACTGCTTTGGCCTATCTCCGCCTAAACTTTTAAATAACCCTTTCCCTCAGAAATGCATGCAGGCCTTTAAGTTTTTCACATTACCACCTCTTAGAAAATATTAAAAATAAAAAAAAAAAGAATGAGTACTGTGAGAGTGATTTGGAATTATAGTTTGGTGTCCGACTTCTGCCCGTGTCCATTTACCAGCAGAATGATATTAGCAAGAAAGACATACTCTACTCATGAGGGAAAATATTATGCACTAGAGATTTAAGCCCAGAGTGCTTCAGCTTTCAATAACCATACTGTGACTCTCCTACAGCCCAAGTGTCAGATAAAACTTAGTTCTCTGATGGATATACAACAGTAACAGTGAATCTGGCTGTCAAAAATTTTTAGAATGTGTGACCATGGCATGAGCATCTTTAAGCATTCTGCTGGATGTTTCTTGTATCCATTGAATTCTATTTGACTTTCATAATGACTCTCTTGGTTCATAGTTTGCTAAACATAGTTCCCATCTCTAGCCCCCATGCTACTCCATTTCATGGTCCAAATGGCCATGCAAGTACTATGGCTAACTTTGGCTTTTACTATCATGCCATATCTGAAAAACTATCAATCCCCAAATTCCAAACCCCAAGTGCCAGTCAAATAACCATCTTGATAGAGCCAGTGCGGCAATATGTGTGGACCCCAGAGGTATGTCCTAGAGAATTGGGTATATGGCTTCAATGAAGAGACCACCACCTAATGCTGGAGTGAAGCTTCTGAGAGTTCCAGGCTGTGACACCCAGAAACAAAAACTACACTGAGAAACTGAAACTTGGCTTCTAATATCCTTTCCTAGGGAAAGATTATATACAAATAATCTTTGGCTGCTTATACAAAAAGATGACTATCCAAATAGCACAGAAAAAGTGAGCTGGAGTAATTGGAATGTATAAAAGTAAGAGACCACTCAACAAACAAAAGGATGTAGTTGTCGAGGGAACATAAGAGAACAGCTGGAAAAAGTTTCTAATGATTAAAGATGGAACAATTGAGTAACAAATATAAAGAAGACACCAAGGTATAAACCAAATATAAAAGCACAACATAGAGTTCATTCTGCTACAAATAAGTACATGAGGAAATGCCAAATTATAAATGTATACATACATATATACATATATAATTTACATATATGTGTGTGTACATATATGTGTATATATGCACATATGAATATATTCCAGGAAGTGAATCTTAGCTCTTTTTGCTCTTGGTCAGTGTAGGTTGGACTTTATGATATCATTTTACAAAACACAGTACAGTAAAAGTTCCAAGAGGAGTAAGAGAATCTTGTACATATTATTTGGACCACATGATCAGTATTGACATCACCAATCAGAAGTTAATGAGGGGTGGGTGAGATGACTCAGCTGGGAAGGGCATCAACCCTGATGCCCCGCCCCGAGTTCAATCCCTGGGACTCCCATAGTAGGACAGAACTGATTATTTCAAGTTGTCCTCCACAGTTTAACCTCCACAGGCACACCAGAGCACATGAATCTCTCTCTCTCTCTCTCTCTCTCTCTCTCTCTCTCTCTCTCTCTCTCACACACACACACACACACACACACACACACACACACTACAGTAAAAAAAAGGAGTAGTTAACAATTTCTGTTAGGACCATGCAAATATGAACTCTTAGGTAATATAGTCAGAAATTCAGACTGCCTCTGAGACATTCCTGAGATCTCAGCTTCCAGTATAATGAGAAACATAAGAGATTGAAGGAGATTCCATAGGGCATTTTGCCAGTAATTCTTAAAACTTAATAACAATGACTAAGAAACTGTCACAGACCATAGAAGACAGTGAGTGATATAACAATCAAATATACACAGGATCTTGGAAATGAGCTTAGAATAATAAGGTAGACAGTAGCGGGAAAATATGGAAATGTGGATGAAGTGTAGGATCTGATGTTTCAGAGATATTTTCTTCTTTTTCTTTCTCTTTTTAAGATTTGTATTATTTATTTATTTTATGTAAGTAAACTGTAGCTGTCTTCAGACATTCCTAAAGAAGGCAACAGAACTCATTATGGACAGTTGTGGTTGCTGGGATTTGAACTCAGGACCTACCAGTCAGTGCTTTTAACCACTAAGCTATATCTCAGAGATGTTTTCATAGTTAACATAAGATGCTAAGATGAGGGAAAATTGAAAGAGGTACACATAAGAACTTACTGCTATCTTTGCAGCTTGTCTCTAACTATAAAACGAGCTTTAATTTCATGAGTATGTATGATGTGGTTTGTATGGCTATGTTTATAGATGTTTGAATGTAATACAGGGTGGTACCCATGCACATGTTTGTGTGCAGTGGAGGTCTGAAATTGATGTCAGGGATCATCTCCAATTGCCCTTCCACCTGATTCACTGAAGCAGACTGTCTCAGTCAAACCCAGAGTTCACACAGGCCTGGCTAGTCTGCTGCTATTCACTGTCTCCATCTTTTGAGGCTGAAATTATGGCCAGCTGCTTTGCCCACCCAACATTTATTTGGGTTTTAAGGATCTTAACTCCAGTCTACATGTTGTATGCCAAGTTCATTAATTACTGATCCATCTCCCCAGGCCCCTATAACTATTTTAAACTAATTTTTTATTCAAAAATTTAATCTATTTAATTTATATTCTGTTCCCTTTAATTACTGACTTCCCTGCTCTGTGCTTGACTCTGAAGCCTGTAATAAATGTAGGGAAAAAAACAGAAAAATGTGTGTGTGTGTGTGTGTGTGTGTGTGTGTGTGTGTGTGTGTGTGTGTGAGAGAGAGAGAGAGAGAGAGAGAGAGAGAGAGAGAGAGAGAGAGATTGTTTTTCATGTATACAGATGTATACAATTTGGAATGTATTTGTGTAGAGGCTGAGAAAATAGATGAGATGATATCACCTAAAATTGATGCTTTTCATGTGGAAAAGGTTATAAGATACAGGAAGACAAGACACAAAGATGGTGTAAGAGAAGCAACTATACCCAGAGAGTGAAAGAAACATCAGCCATCTGTGAAGATAGAGAAATATCTGTAATAACTTGAAGGGGCCACATCTATTATTTCATACATCCTCACAAGACTGTCTGGACAGATCTGAGAATTTCCATTCCATTGCCGAGGAGTCTGGGACACAGCAAGGTTAAGTGCTTTGCCCGGGGACTCCTCATGTCCTTAAGCAACTATGGCAGCAAATTATGGTGAAGGTGAATTTGACCTACATCTTTATCACCCTTATGGATGCAAATGACATAAAAAGCTCCCTTGTCTAACACCTATGAGTTTATTAATTAGTAAGTGTAGAAAAGGACAGATTGTGTTGATCAAATAACGATGGGCAGGATATATAAATCATCCAGCCAGTAGAGATCATCATCACAGTGCAGAAATTGAGGAACAACTTATTAAAAAAATGAGAACATAGATACCTAATAAGACAGTCTGAAAACCCAGATTTATGCCCAGCTCTTCAGCTAAAAATTATAAGCTTTTCCTGGTGATAAATTCAAACTCGAGCATTAGTAAACCATACTGAGTGTCCCTTATGCAACAAAGTGCCTTGGAGCAGAAAGGCTACAGATTGGGGATAATTTGGAAGATTTGCATAGACTCTACTGGGTGAACATTCTAATATGAAATAGTCTAAACTCTGAAAAAGGAAAAGGGGAAAGTATTGCTGATGACCTACCTGCCTCCATTCTTTTGTGGTGACCATGTCTACCTAGTTACTGAGACCACCATCCTTCGCTGATATCAAATACAACTTTTCAAGCCTTTTAACATGATAGAGGACCAGCAAGTTCTCCCTGACTTCCATAGCAGACTGGACAATTGAGGCATGCAGTGTCATGGTCTGAGCAGCTACCAAGTACTCAGCCTCTCGAGAAAAGAATTGGCTGGTTTTGGACTACCCAGCACATATAATATAATCAAATCCCATGAGTCCACTTTCAACTATGTATGTTAATTTTATTTTGGTTCAATTCCTCTAGAAAACGATAATTATTACAAATAGGTTTCTAAATGGTGAGCTTTGAGAGATAATTTGATTATGAGAACTCTGTATTTTTCAATGGATTAATCAAGTAATAAATACATAGTTGGGTGGGCTATGAGAGTGTCAGGCCTTGCAGAGGGAAGCTAAGTCTCTGTAGTGTTCCCATGTCTATTCAGTCCTCTGATCTCCCTGATTCCTGACCTAAGATAAGCAGCTGCGGTCAATTGTACTAACAACTTGCTGGTCCAATTGTCATAGACATACAGTGCTGGCATCAAGGGACGATGCAGTGAAATGAATGAGAATTCAAGCCCAAACTAGTTTTCCTTCCTTTTAAGTTTTTGGTGTTAGATGTTTCCTCAGAAGATTTAAAAACAGATTAACACCAAAACCTAAATAAAACACCACAGATCTGTTAAGCTGCCTTACTATTGCTGCCTTCCAACAGAGGTTCTTTTCATCTTTTAATTATTAATTAACTTTTAATTTTAACTTTTAATTTTATTAATAGCTATTTAAATATAATGTTTAATGTGTCCGTGATAAAGTATGCCTTCCACATTTATCATTCAAATCTGTATTTTCAATTAGCAATAATTGCGCCTCGGATAAACCTCATTGGCTAAAATACTGCCACTGGTCAAAGCTAATCTCTGAGCATTTTAAAGACTTTTTTAAAATTCTGATTTAACAAAGGAAAAGATCTTTCTTGGAGTCATCTATGGGACCTGTGTGAATGCAAATCATAAGCTGGAGTAGTGTGTTTACTCAGTGAAGAGACAAGATATTTGGCTCTTATTTTAGGCAAGAAGACATACTAGGTATATTTGTGGGAAACAGAAATAATTAGTATGGAGAAAAAATATATTGCAACAAAACAGGTCATTATAGTTGTTGACATGTGGCTATCGTAAAAGAACCTCAGGGTATGATTCTTGTTTTTTCTTTTTAAGTACTCAAAAATGAAACAGCATGAGCCAAGTGGTGTTCTTAGTAGAAACATGCATGTGTGTGTGTGTGTGTGTGTGTGTGTGTGCGCGCGCTCACACTCGCAAGTGGGCACATGTATGTGCACAATTCAGTCCAAGTTTTTGATAAGTGAAGAAAAACAACTGTAATACTTATCACAAGATATTTTTACACATTGCTATCACAAGATATTTTTACACATTGCAAGCAGAAAGAAAATCCCAAGTTTGCCGGATGCTTTTTTCCTGTTGCTAAGTACACCTAAGCTGTGTGTTCCTTCATTTATATCCCACGCTCTCCATACCATAAGCCTAGTAGAATGTGGAAACCCCTTGGTGGAAAAGGCTGGTCTGTGTACTCAGGGATGCATATCACCATACAGTTTAACTACTTCTAATAGATGCTGCAAGAGGAAGTCCAGATCTACTGTCCTTTCCTGCTAGTTTTCCTGTGTTTCCCCCCACCCCCAGGTCTGCTCCCTGAGCTCTAAAGTAAAAAATCTAAAAAGCTGTGTTAAACAGAGTGATTTTTCTATGTGAATTCTTCACTATGTTTACTGGTTAAATTTTAGATTGATCCTTATACAGATTTTGTACAAGGAAGAACAAGCAGAATTTCTCCACCAAAACTGATCATTATCTAGCAATTGGAAACTGTCAACTTACTTTAAACACACACACACACACACTAATAATCATTTTATTTCATAGTTAAAATTGGTCTGCTGGGTAAGAAGGATGAGACACAATAAAATAACATGGATATTATATGCTGTAAGACATTAAAATTATTCTGACTTACCTTTGAAGGTAACTATGGGTACCCACAAAACACATCGTGTATGCCAACTATACACCAACACACATATTGGCGGACTATAGCACTTTGTCCAAATACACATTCTCTGTTCTAAGCCTGCTCCTCAGCTCTTGGTTATAGTATGTAGTTCCAAAAACTGGCAATGTCCAATGTCACTTGAAGACAGTTAAAAACATACACTTAATCTTTGTGGAAGGAAAAAAATAAAACTAGAGTCAGAGTAGACTATCATTGATAGTTTGGATATTCTTTGCAGGCACTGAGCAAGACAATTTCTAGTTACTCATAGGGCCCTCTATAAGGGCAGGCGTGGACTATATTGATAGAGTGCATGGTCCTTATCTGAGCAAGCTTGAGTAGCTATGCTTCACCAGGTCTTTTTAGAATTCACAGCTTCTCTCTCTGAGTCTGTTGCTCTGTCCCCTCCTCTAGTTTCCACAGTGATGCCAATGATGTGAGGATTCACCTCTTGCATATTCATCTCTAAGTGCTTCGCCCATACACCCGGGAGTGAGCATAAGATGGGCATTTTCACAACTACGCTCAGGTTCCAGCAACTTCCTTCCATCCCAGTCTTATCTCAGAGCACTGAAAGTAATCCCGGTATTTAAAGATTCACGTTTTCAATAAAGCATGGTTGCTTAACCCGTGCCAACTACTATGTTGTTTCTTTGCCAGAACAAACAACTAAAAAGTGGCATTTCCCAAAATTTAGAATAAGTATACATACTGTATCCATTATACGGAATGGCAGGATGCTATAGCCTAGCATAAATTGACACTTTGGGAGTGCCAACCTCCAAATAAATGACTCTGTTGTGTATATTATATATGTTCTTAAACTTTGGTCCTTGGTACCTGCTTAGCATTTCTTTGTGGTTCATATTATTTATCTGTCTCACATTTTTCTTTTTTCTTTTTAAGTTTTATTTATTTCATGAAAGTCTGCATGCACACCTGCATACCAGAATAGGGCATCAGATCTCATTATGGGAGGTTGTGAGCCACAATGTGGAGGCTGGGAATTGAACCCAGGACCTCTGGAAGGGAAGCCAGTGCTCTTAACCACTGAGCCAAGTCTCTAGCCCACGCCACAGTTTTCTAATGCCAAATTCTAGAGAAAAATCTAGTTGGCTTACTTCATTATTAATTTCAGAAAATAGACCATTGTTTGCTGAACAGAATCTAGATTTCTTATCCATACAAGGAGGGTTCCTTACAGCCTAGTTTCCTGGAGAAGACAGTAGTGATGCCTGTGCCATTTTCTGTAAAATCCTACATGGAAGGCATGTATGAGACAGCCAAACTATTTCATGCCTTTAGAGTATTGAGTATACCATCAACAAAACATCCACAAATCCACCCTTAAAGCAGGTGAATGGATGGTTATTTCACAAAGAAGTAGCTCAAGGCATGTTGTGTAAGTATACATTGTTAGTCTCCTAAGTATTATCAAAAGCAATCCAGGGAAACAGCAAAGTGATCCTCATCTTTATATGCAAATTCATGTATGACACTACTACTTAATTAGCAAGCCAACAAGTGAAGCCAGTGGGGACACCTGCTGTAGATGTACTAGACACAGAGCTTGCCCACAAGCCTTCACTTTAATTTTATTTTCAGAATTTTCAAAGGATAATAAAACATGTATTAGAGATCTCCTCAGATGCAAAATGCAACCCGATAGCTGTGCAAACAGAGATATGAAGCACAGTGCTTTGAGAAACCAGAACCGTGGAGCTAGTCCTGCTGGCTGAAAAGAATTTGGGAAAGCAGGAATAATTGAGCTAGATTTTTGAAACAGGAAAAATCATATTTGAAAATGTAAGGAGATGGTGTTAGGCTGAGGCACTATTGAGACCGTGAATACCACCACTCTGAATGAGTAAAAGAGAGCTGCGTGAAACTCATCTGAGCTGAGAGGATATGAAATTTTGAAAACCAGGAAAGGAACAGTGTTTGTGCTTTATTCTGTAAGTCAAGGGAAGCCCAGGGTACAGGCCAGGAAGCATCAGCCCATGCTCTTTAGTACACATCTGGACAGAGTGAGAAACAACTGCAAAAAAAACCTAGAGGTCACAAATGAGTTAACAGCCCTTGCATTATAATTCTGAGGAATTTTATCCAAAGGTATTTAATTAAATATTTCCTTGAATATAAAAATGCCACTTAAATGCCTTCTAATAGAGGATATTTTAATAAGTAATTACTCACCTTAAAAATTTATAAGAGTGGGAAACTTCAGTATAACAATAAGCATCTCTGTTATTTTCAGTTAAAATGAAATTTGCAAAAATACTACATTATCTTAGTTTATATTTCAAAAACAATGAGTAACAGTTCTAATATAGAATGGGAGAATTTGAAGATATGATGTTAAAATAAGTGACATCAAAATTCTGATTCAACTGTTTATTAGCTACATAACACAATGAAAGTGATAATAGCTTATATATACACAGAAATTTCGAGAGAAAATTTATATGAAACACTTAAATTCCTGCTGTCTCCTAGTAGCTGTTCTACAAATACTAGCAAATACCGTTGCATTGATAATGGGTGAAAATAAGTAAAATATATTGCATATGCATAACAATAATCAGGAAATAACATTAACAATTTTTACATTAAGCAATTTTGTTTTATTTAAATTTATTTTCAAGAAAGTATATATTAGTTTTATAATTAAGAAAATTTTAAACACTTTCTGTAAGGAAAAGTAGTTGTAGAATGTGAAATGGAACTTCATCAAGAGAGAGTAATGATAGATAGACAAGAGAAACATCTCTAAAGTTGACTTGAAAGTACTTGCCTACTGACAACAAGAGCCAGGAAAAGGAAGACATGAAAGATGTCTTGGAGCCTGATTGAGTAAGGATCAACTTTGATTCCTGGGAGATAGGGTAAAGGGAGAGTCAGAAAGAAGGGTGAACAGTTTCTATTTTAAGCATTGATGGTAATATAATAGTTATATAGTCATTCCCTTTGGCTGAATGACATTCTGTTAGTAAGACATGTTTTTTAAATAACAAGAAACCTGAAAATAGATGGAATTTCTATGTTTAATTAATTTAATTCTGTTATGATTTATTATATTTCAATGTTTTAAGAAACTTTAGTCTGATTTCCCAAACCCGTTTTTTTTTAAAGTACTTCTGTGTTCATTGAATCAGTGCAATATTAACATCCCATGCTTAAGTGAACACTCTCTCAATTAGCCAGATGTTTCCAAATGTTCAGTTATTTGTCTAAATGTTCAGTTATGTGTGCATCTGGTTCCAGAAACATCTAATGGACTGATGGAGTTTTTGCAATTTTTCTTCCACGTGTTGAGGACCTGATAAACACGTCTACCTTCACATTAACATCTTTAGTCCTTTGGTGCATATACTGGCTGGATTTGTGTGTCAACTTGACACAGACTGGAGTTATCACAGAGAAAGGAGCCTCAGTTGGGGAAGTGCCTCCATGAGATCTAAGCTGTGGGGCATTTTGTCCATTTTTTAAAGGAGGTGGACCCCTTGTGTGTGGTACCATTTCTGGGCTGGTATTCTTGAGTTCAATAAAAAAGCAAGCTGAGCAGGCCAAGTGAAGCAAGCCAGTAAGAAACATCCCTCCATGGCCTCTGCATCAGCTCCTGCTTGCTGACCTGCCTGAGTTCCAGTCCTGGTGTTCCTTTGGTGATCAACAGCAATATTTCCACAGTTTAAGCTGAATAAACCCTTTCCTCCCCAACTTGCTTCTTGATGTTTGTGCAGGAATAGAAACCCTGACTAAGACAGTGCAAATAATCAAACAAATGCACACTAACGTTGAACAGAACACAATGAGGGGCTGGATTTAAGCAAATGCAGATTCTCTTAATCATAACCATATCTGGCACAATAAACACATTTTCCTAGTAGAAGCAGATAAGAAGTCCAATTACATTCATATTGTGCGTTTATCAAACTTCCATCATAGTTTTACTTTATTCATGTCTCCATTTAGGATTTGAAACTTTAATTTGTTCATTGACTTAATATGCATGTAATAGTAACAGTTTCAGTAGCACTTTGGGGCTCTGGTTAACTGACTCTGAATTCATTCAGAATTCACTCAGAGCACGCTGAGTAAGCCAGTGCAACTCTAAGAGTTTGTGTAGATAAGCTATTTATGTAAAAATGGAGCCAATGTTCAATGAACGTATGATAGTAAATTGCTTCTTTATATCTCCTTTAAAATACTTATATTATATTGGGCTATGTAAGACAATTATTTTTCAAGTGTATAATATGCATTGAGAGTATTCCTCTACATCATTGGTCCTTCCTTATCTCCCCCTCCATCTTCCTCTTGTTCCCCCATACAATTTTACTTCTACTTTTATGTCATCCATATATATGATTTTATATATCTATAAAGTCTGCAAACCACACAAAAGGCAGGCTACATGTGTCTTTCTGCAACAAACTCAGTTCATTGAATATGATGATCTCAGTACCATTTTCCTGCAATTGGTACAATTTCATTCTTGAATATCTCCCTTCTGACAAGGGTGAAGTAGAGTCTAAGTATAGTGCATATTTGCATTTTTCTGATAGCTAGTGTTACTGAATTTATCATAATTTCATTGCTCATCTGTATTTCATCTTTTGAGAACTATCTATTCAAGTTTTTTTGATACTTGAGTTTTTGAGTTGTGTGTATATTCTAGATACTAACCTTCTGTCAGAAGTCTAGGAAGAAGAGATTTTCTCACACATGTAGGCTGTCTCCAAACTTGAGTGTTTCTTTTGTTGTACAGAAGCTTTTTAATTTCATAAAATCACATTTCTCAATTGCTGGTGCTATTTCCAAAGCAACTGAAGTTCTTTCCAGAAAAGATTGCTTATAGCAATATTTTGAAGCCTTCCCCATATTTTTCCTCTATTAATTTTAGAATCTTTTGCATTGGGGTCTTGAGTCACCTGGATTTGATTTTTAATAGAGGGTAAGAGAATGATTTAATTTCACTCTACATGTGGATATCCAGTTTCCTCAGCACCATTTCTTAATGATGCTCTTTTTTTCTATAATCCATATTTTTGAGACCTTTGTAAAAAACAAATCAGGTACTTATTACCTGTGGTTTTATCTCTGGTTCTCTATTCTGTTCCACCAGTCTCATACCAGCACTACACTGCTTTTGTTGCTATAACTCTTTGGCTTAACTTTAAACCAAGTATGGAGATAACTGCTAGTAGTCTCTTTGTACAGGATTGCATTGGAGTCTTTTGTGTACCTATATAAATTTTAATATTACTTTCCCTATTTCTGTGAAGTATGGTATTGGGATTTAGATGGCGATTAAATTAAATTTGTGGATTTATTTTGCCAGGACAGCCATTTTCACAACATTCATTTTTCCTCCTGTTTACGAGCACAGAAAGTTTTACTGCCATCCAAATGCTTTCTGTAGTTTCTCTCTTAATGTTTTTGTTGTAGAAATCTTTCTCTTCTTTAGTCTTATTCATGAAAACATTTGGAGACAACTATGCATGAGATTGCTCTTCTGATTTCTTCCTTAGCATATTAGTATATAGCAAAGTTACTGATTTTTTTATGTTAGTTTTGTACTCTCACATTGCTGAAAGTGTTTATCAGCTCTAAGAAATGCCTGGTGAAAGCTTTAGGGTCTCTAATATACATAATAAAACATTCAAATGTTTGATTTCTTTCCTTTGTATTTAGATCCCTTTTATGTCCCTCTCATGTCTTCCTCCTCTAGGTAACATTTCAAGCATTACAATTAATAAAGAATAGAGAGCCAGATATAGTGGCACATATCTCTAATCCAAAAACTTAGGAGGTATAGTCAACTGGATTTTTATGAGTTTGAGGTTATTCTGGCCTACATAGTATAAAAATAGACAAAATAGAATACCTTGTCTTGTTCATGACTTTAGTGGAAATGCTTCCAATTTTCACCATTCAGTTATCTTGACTATAGATTTATAGCATTTATCATTTGAAATATGTTCCTTCTATCCTAGTTTCTTTATTGCTTTTATAGTGAAGAGAAGTTGGACTTTTCAAAAGCCATTTTTATCTATTGGAATAATTATGTGCTTTCTGTCCTGTGCCCATTTTATGTGATAAATTCCATTTCTTAAGTATTGTGTGTTACTGGAATGATGCTGCCTTGATTAATGTAGTTACCTATTCTTAACACACATATGCTTTGTACATAGTTAATATTTCAGTGTGTGGAGCTGTGGCTAATACAGCAGTATATGCCATTAATTTTAAGGTTATAGTTTTTTGTTTTTGTTTTTTAGTATTGTACAGTGCAATAGAGTTGCTGTATGGAAACACAACACCCATATTGAAGCCCATCGCCATAGGGTTGACCTGCAGAACTATAAATGTTACAATAAATTAAGTTAGGACAGAGTTAATATCCTTTCAATACACCTTTGACAATAGTTTTTACACAAAATATAGTCAAGGTTTGATGTTATGATTTAACTATGAAATATCTTTCACTGGCTCATCACAGGCTGAGTGTTTAGTGCTTATCTTGTTGTACTATGTTGAGAGTATCTGGAAACTTTAATACAGGTAGCCTCCATGGAGGAGAGTGGTACTGAGGACATATCTCTAATGGTTCTATCTGATCCCAAGTCATAGTTGCCCTGGCTTCCTATCTGCCATGACTTGAAAGAGCCTTCTGCTGATGACTCTAGCTGAGACTAATGTGAGATGTGAATCCTGAAATAGGCACCTACTGGAGCCCAGCAGGACTCCAACTAGAAGGATGAGGACGCAAATCCACACAAAATCTTTGACCCAAAATTTGTTCCACCTACAAGAAGTAGAGACAAAGATGGAGCAGGGACTTTGGGAATGGCCAACCAATGACCAGCTTTACTTGAGACCCATCCCGTAGGCAAGTACCAATCCTGACACTATTAATGATACTCTGTTATGCTTGCAGACAAGGAGCCTAGCACAACTGTCCTCTAAGGGGCTTCACCCAACAGCTGACAGAAACAGATGTAGAGATTCACAACCAAACATTAGACAGAGCTTGGAAGAGTTGGGCCATGGATTGAGGGACTGGGAGAGGATAGGAATTCCACAAGAAGATCAACAGAGTCAACTAGCCTGGAGGTTCCAATTTAATGAATTGCCTACTAAAGAGCATACACAGATGGACATAGCCCCCACACACACACACACACAAACACACACATGTGTAGCACATGCGCAGTTTGGTCTTCATAAGAGTCCCCAAACAACTGAAGTTCAGACTGTTCATGACTCTAACCTGCCTGCAGATCCTGTTCCCACAAATGAGCTGCCTCGTCTGGCCTCAGCTGGAGAGGATGTGCCTAGTCCTGCAGTGACCTGACATGCAGAGCAGGTTGGTACATGAGGGTGCTTTCCCTGCTCAGAAGAGAAGGGAGGAGACATGGGTATATTGTGTGAGGGGACAGTGGAAAAAGGCAGGGCTGAGATCAGGATGTAAAGTGGATGGATAGAGAGATATATAGGGAGATAGATAGATAGATAGATAGATAGATAGATAGATAGATAGATAGATAATAGTTAGTTAGTTAGTTAGGTAGATAGATAGATAGATAGATAGGGAACGTAGAAAGAGAAACCCTCTGTTATCTGATCCCACTGCTCTAATGCTCCCCCAAGCACATGTGGTCAAGTGACAAAGTACTGAAGTCTCTGAAACTGCACCAAAATAAAATTTTCTCCTTTTACATTGTTTTTTTCATATATACAGTCCATAGTTATGTAAATTAATATAAAGGTAGAAGATTTAGAAATTATACAAAAGTGTAACCAGTGTGTTTGTGTATGAGTGTGTGTGTGTGTGTGTGTGTGTGTGTGTGTGTGAAATAGCAAGTTTGAGTTACACAAATTTATATTGGATAAGTAGGGACATGTCTGGAATTCGGAAGGTAAGATGGATAGAAAGATTTCAAAGAGATGAAACACTAATGAAGTCAGAAGGGAATATTCCCCTGCACCTCTCTGTTCTGGTTGTGATATATAATTTAAAAATTAGGAATGGAAGGAGTGTACAAAATGGCAGTTTGAGGATGCCCTGACTCTTGACTCACTTACACACTGCTCCATTCCTGACAAACCAAGGAGCCAGAAGTCCACACAGAACCCCCGATACTACCATGCTTTCACATCACTGCAAATATTGGCTCCTTAGAGTTCAGTTTCTTAGTTTCTGCAATGAGAAGTTAATTTTGACCAGCACAACTTTTCTGTCCATTCAGAAAATGTCCTGCTCTATGTTCCTTAGATAGTTCATCATGTATCAGATAACTACAGATAGCATTGCATTAGCTTATCTGAGCAATGAAAAGCCAGCTCCTACCGGCTTGTTCTGACTTATGGAAAGACTAGGTGAGGAAACAGTTTGGATTCTTGGGGAATGTAAGCCGACTGTCAAAGCAGGAGCATCTGAAATAAATTTAAGCTAAATCCACTTCTAAAGAGCTCAGTCTTCTGGTCTATCTACAGAAAAAAAATACTGTAGGTTAAGCTCTCTTTTTATTTAACATGTCTAGGGAGGTACTATTAGCAGCATAAAAATACCTCAGAGAGAAAAACAGTCATCTTGTATAGAGAGACTGTGACTCTGGGAGGCACTGAGCAGATCACACCATTCAAACAGTCACTGTTTTTTTCCCAGGTACATGAAAACAGCGACTAGAATGCGATTATTTCCAGGTATCCGTAGCTTCAGGTTAATCAACATGTTTCATCCTCTAGAAACTACTAAATTGCAGAACACACAATTATCATTTCATTGGGAACAATCCCCCTCTGAACATGTGGGTCAGCCCTCTCTAAAACAGCCTTTGAAAGCAGAATATGTTGTCTCTGAATGTTTCCTTAATTAAGGTTGACACAACCTCAAAAATATCTCAAGGGCAAGATAAACATAAATTGATGAAGCCATCATAGGAGGCATATGCACCCACTGACAGGTGAACACAGATGTGCGAATAAAAATATTGTTGAATTTTAGCAAGCATAAAACACATGAAAGATGTTTTACATAAAGCCCATCACTGAGTCCTTAATGCATCGCCAGACCAAAAGTACTATTACTGCCTTACTTATTTTTCTTTTTCAAGTTTAAGAGAATCCCCTAGGGTCACAAAAACTGTTGTCTTACAGTGTCTCAACCCAGTCACTGTGAGACAATATTTCTGAGACTTCATTTATCTGCCTGATTACAGCTAGAGTTAATCACAAAAGATATTAGATATAACTTAGGGGACGAGGCACATAACTCATGTTACTTCTAGCATCTTTAGATTGAAAGAGATGCAAAATAATTTAGCTTTTTCCTTCCTTTAGTCTGAGTCCAAGCATTACTGCTGACTTGAGTCCATTAGCAGCTCCAGACCTACATTGATACTTCACTGAAATTCTAATAAACCTATACCAACAAAAATCCAGTAGTATTCCAAAGATATGCATGCATGCTCCCATTTCCGCTCTAATAGCTGTGTATCCCTAGATTCTCAAGGCTCTACCCACCCCATATCACACAACTCATCGCCATACCCCACAATGACGCATCCATGGCACATCTGTCCTTCTCTCATAATTATTTAATTATTGCTCTCTGTATCTTCTTTTGAATAAAACATATGTATTCTAGTATACACAGTGTTTCTGTATTCCAATTACCTAAACACGGAATATAGAATATTGTATTAGGCCTTGAAAAAAAAGTATAGAGTATTTTGGTACTTTTATCTGTTGGTAACTTGCTTCCTTGTTTTTCAACAAACCCACAAATATGAGCAAAATATTGGTAATAATAGCCTAACATAAAATACATATGGATTAGTTGCCATTGATAAGCCACATGTGAAATGGTAATAAAAGAACATAATTAGAACTGTTTGTCAACAGAAATAATAGTATATATGATTCTATATTTATGATTCAAGCTTCTTTGTCTCTGCAGCCTTCCTAAAGATCATATGTCTACTTGTCTAATGTCTAACTCTTGCTGATGCACAGAACGGTCTTCTAGGCATTACTGGAGTCATTGGGAACTCCAAAGATTTATGGGTGCAGGTAGGGAATTATTCACTGAAGAGCTACATTCCCTCCCATTCACAAGCTTGTGATTGTCCAAGCTAATCTTTCAGGTGACAGATGTTTATCATTCCTCCTTTCTTGGATCATAAGTTATTAATTCTGAATTTTGGATACATGTTCTAGTAGGTAATTATGATTCTAGCATAAAATTTGGTATTTCGGTGATTTTCTTTCTCCATAAAAGATTCAAAGCCATAAACACTACTTTGAAAACAGAGAGCAAACTACATTGTCTCTTCAGATGTGCATATGTATTCTAGAGGAAAACAAGAAAAATATAAATGGAAACATATAGGGAAGGTACAATATAGATTTCAGTAAGTCTTTGTATCAAGAAATCTTCTTATTTAAGAGCTCGTTGGTCCATTATTCCTCTTCCTAGGTATTGACTTCTCTTGTTGACTATCTCAAGGCTGGTAGACAGAGTCAAAATAATCCAAATAGCCAATTAGTGAAGATAGATTCTTGGATCCACAACATAAAATCCATCTACGGGGCCTTGACTGGAGCAATTAATGGGAATTTTAGTGTTCTGGGATCTAAGAGATACCAGTGTTCCTGTGTTCATAATTAGAACATTTGTGTTCAAAATTCATGGTAACATTTAAAACTACTGAAGGTTGTGGTCATTTGCTAAGCGCCAAATGAAGTGTTTGAATGTAGGTTCCTAAAAAGTTCAATTAAAAAGAAACTAATCAAAAAATTAAAAACAAAGTAGACTCAAAACATTGCTCTAATAATATATCCATACCACTCTCCTAACCAGGATGTAATCACCTGGAAGACAGACATTGCCACTGTAAATTTATCTACATTATAGTTAAAGACACACACACACACACACACACACACACACACACCCTCAAAGAAATTTAAAAGCTGTGAGAACACAAAAGTCTTTCTCAGATCTACTGTCTTAGGTTACAGATGCAATGATGCAGCATCCTTTCTATTCTTCTGGGAGTATATAGAAAGATCCTTCCCAGCTTTTTTCATAAAAGACTTAACCACCAGTTAGGTTATATTATTAGAAAACCAAACTATTATATGTTTGACTAATATGATATACTCTATTTATAACTCCAACATTCAGTGTTGGAGAGATAATCTTTAACTTAAGAGCCTCCTAAATAAGGGTAGTCAGACAATGAGCTCTATAATAATAAACACAGTGGAAGATGATCTGTGCTAACAGCATCATGCATTCTCTGCTTTCCAAAACCCTCTTTCTTAATCCTCTAATACATCCCACTTCGTTTAACCATTCTGTTTACATTAGCTGCACCAGTGAAAATAATGCAGACTATTATACTAGACTATATGCTAATAATTATGCAAGTATTCTCTTGGCCAGATAATAAAATTCTCATAAAGATTTAGAAGGAAACTATTATAAAATAAAATGTACAGAAAATGAAAATGATTTCACTGCGATGTTCGAGCAGTATTTTTCCACATGTAAATATCTGATGTGGGATTTTTAAAAAATAACTTAACAGTGTCTGAGTCTACAAAAGAGTGGGAGAAGCGATATATCAGTGATGAAATAAAAACAGAATAGACATTGTTGAAACATGTATGATTATAGAGGTAATGATGCAGAAGTTTTTAATATATAAAATTCAGTGCATCCAGCACAGTGAAGTATGAGATTCCTGAGTGTAAGCCCCTGTCCTATGTCTATATTTTCAAATGCAGAATAAATTTTTGACCATTACAAAGTGAATGGCATTTGCATTAGTTACTAATGTTGTGTCAGGTACCATGACCAAAATCAACTTATAAAAGGAAGAGTTTGTTTGGGAGACTAATACATTATTCATTGATTTAATTTGCAGTTTCCTTGTTCAACCTTGCATTTTAGGTTGAATTCCTGAAATATTGAATCTATATAGGTTATGTGTGTATGTGTGTGTGGATGTGTATATATATATATATATATATATATATATATATATATATATACACCATTTTGACATAGTAATATTTGATGATTTAGCACCTCCTTTAAAGAAACAGTAAGGTTTCCTGGAGTTATTTTATGCATCCAACTCCCATCCATTCACTATCTATCCATGTGTGAATAACAATATCCCTTTGCTGTGTTTACCCACACACATGTTCTATCTTAAGAAAAAAGCCATATTGCAAGAACTACCAAGCATATACTGCATATTTGATAAGTCCTGGGAATGCATGGACTTAATGTCAACTGTGCAAGACTACTTTATTATTTCTGGAAATCAAAATTTGATCACAAAATGGCAATACATCACTTGATGACTGCCATACCAAAAATCAGGTCGATGTCAAAGCCACTGGAAATAAGGATCTTTCTGAGTCATATTGAGGGATGGCTCTTGGGCCACTTCAGTTATTTCATTTTCTAACATACTCATCATCTTCAGTTCAATTAAAGCACATTCCTTGGTAATGTGGAACCAGCTTGCCCTTCATCATATACCTTATTTTTTTTCTAATTTAATCTCTGAAATCACAGGAAGACCTTATTGTAAAGTGACACTTTCTCATCCATAAAATGATCCCACTGTACAGACAGACAGGACCTAAAATGTTCATAGACTTCTTAGCCCTGAGGGGAAGGACAAAAAATAATCGATTTGCAGGAAAGACAAAAATATTCTACACAAAATAACAGCAGGCAACTGAGCCCACTGGGACATTGAGACATCGAGACAAGTTAGAGAAAAGAATTCCTATAATTCAGCAAAATTATCTTCCTGCTTCTGTTAGACCTTTGAAGAGAACAAGCAGTCCCTGCAGTATCTAGGAAGATGGTGGCTATAAACACAGAGATGGGGCAGATTGAAATTGGACTCTGTGGACAGTCATGCAATGGCACTTGCAGTTATTTTCAGTAAATTGGCAAATGTGTGAGTTCAATCAATCCTTAACAGGGGGCTAAATCACATAAGGACATACATGTTCCTTGATTTGTATTACTAATTCATGAGAAAGGCTTTTTAACAGAACTTATCAGTTTTAAATCTTTGCTTTAGTGACAAAGCTTCCTTTTGCTTTTATTCCCCCTCATTTCAAACTATCAGTTTGGTTGATCTTCATTCCCCCCAAGGCATTAGCATACTTGTTCAAGGAAAACTGGGCACTGAGTCCTTGGGATTCTACCAACCAGACAGCCAGATAGCTCTGTGGACTACAGGGTAAGAATTCTCATAGTAACCAAATCATCTGTAGTTTCTGTGGCTGCTAACAACTGAGCAAGAACAATGTGATGCGGAAGGAAAGCTCATTTATGTCATGCCTGGGATGTACATCTAATGGGAGAGACTTTTAGATGAAGAAGTCATGCATTTAGATCCCAACTCTAACCCTTACCGGGAGGTACAGTCATGGAGAAATAAAGTCAAGTGAGTTTCTTTGATTAGCAAATAATTCCGTTTTCCCATCTACAAAATATGTTTTATAACTTTATCCCATAGGTTACCTATAGGAACAGATGATAGAGTAGCTACATAGCTCAGTAGATAAAGTTCCTTGCTAGCATGTACAAAACCCTGGGTTCACTCCCCAGCACCATATAAATCCAGCCATGGTGGCATTGGTACATAATCTCAGCAATGGAGAGGTGTCCCAAGTTCAAAATCACCCTTAGCGACAGATAGAAAGTTTGATACCAACCTAGGCTACATGAGACCCTGCGTCAAAACCAAACAACCAGAAAGGAAGCTCTATAAGATACTTATAAACACTGGTTAAACAAAAGCCTTGTTGTGGCTTTTTAAATCATATATGTCCATCTCCTTAATACATGAAAAACTTCCAGACTAGCACTGTGAACAAGACAAAATGATGTAATGAAGCCCAACTGTAAATTTCCCCGTTGTTTTTTCCTACTACTAACATCACTGGTTTTCAGTCTTTTGGCCTGAGAAGAAAAATTACCCCTTTATCAGTAGCTAGATCCTGTGTTTATGGGGAATGGCTACTATCTTGTAGACATTCTTTTCTCATACATCTGTCTTGACTCCCAGCAGTCAGCTTACTGTATATTTCACTCCACTTGATAGAGCACAAGAAGGTGAGTATCTCCAGATGATTTGTCAATATCAGCTGATGTTTTCTTGTCACAGATAAACAGCCTGTGCCATGAATCAATAGTGTGTCAGCAATGCTGTCACAGTCCCCACTAATGTGTGTGTGGTGTGTTGACAGCTGATACATTACTGTGGCTGTCTGCAAATGTTAAGCAGCTTAGCTATTCTCGGATCACTACTCAGTGCCTCTTTACAAAGTAGGGCATTTGTTTAGCAGGCAGCCAGAAGCATGACCATGGCTGTTCTGGCCTCACAATGGCAGATGTCTCCACTGTATCCCATTCCAGCTGTATGTTTCTGTTAAACCAATTAGCAGAAATCCATCTAGGCTGCACAGCTTTGATTATACATTTGGGCCCAAACAACACACTGATCTTTCTCTTTACATCAGAGTTACAGACTCTCCTGAATGAGAACTCACGGAATCAAAACTCTATACTCCAGCAACTAGGATGGCGCAAAGAAGGCCAACTTAGAATTCTGGGTCAAAGATTTTCTTTCTGTCTACTGTCTGTCTGTCTTCTTTCTTTGTATATAGTGCACGCGATTCCAGCTGTATATAGTATTCCTGATTTCAAGCTATCAGCATCCATAATCCAAGCTGAGGAGACTGTGCCCAGTCAGTCTGTAGACTTTTGTGGGTATCTTCAACCATCCATGTGGCAAAAGACTGAACATTGGTTTATAATTTAGACTAATCTTTTTTATAGATGCTTCATATACTACCTATATATGATCTTGTGAAGATTATTGTTTTCTGCTCCCTTATTTTAACAGAGATCACACTAATAAAACTTAGGCAGTACAAGCACTAAATAAAGTATTATATATAAAACTTTAGCTCAAACCCTGGTACTAAGTGGATCCTTACAATCTTCTGAGTACTACTGGGAAGAAAATCAGCACCTTAAAGAGGTAATATGGTAAGGCTTCGATGACTGGTCTATTTCATAATAAGGCAGAGCTGACCACATTGTCTTGGTGTGCAGAAAAGCAGTCATTCATTTACATGACTTGACCTAACTTTGTAAATGCCATCTCTATGTGAGATGCATATATACTAGGGAAAATATTTAAACTTTACTATTAAAGAGAAGTTGCAAATAAAATAGCACCCACCAGCAATAACAAGACCCAAAGACTATACAATTCAATAGACCTCTATAAAACTTGAGCACCTATTTGGAAAGGAAGATCTGGAGGTCACAATGAATTTTTGATTTTTAATATTGAATGTACTTATCTAACAAAAAACAAATTAGAATGTTTGTTCTGCTTTAGGATAGCAATAAAGGAAATGAGGAAACATTTTCAGACTTTGTATGTGATTGTTGATCTTCATAGTAATTCCTACCAGGATGATACTTAACAGGTAGTGATAGCAATCTAGCCAACCAATACAACAATAAAATCTAGTTTTGCAAGTATCTGCTCTTTCAATACCAAGCTTCTATGAAAATTATCAGCACATTCTAGAAATGCAAATTTTACAGTCATTGTCTTACTCTCTTAAGAACTCTGTAGGTAGATCAAGAGAGATTGTTTCAGTTGGGCCTGACAGTGCAGCCCTATAGTCCCTGCACTCAGAAGGCAGAGGCAGGCAGATCTCCTTGAGTTGAAGTCTAGCCTGGATTCCACAAGGAGTTCCAGGATAGTGAGACCCTATCTAAAATGAGAAAAAAAGAAAAGGGAAAGTTATTTTCCATCCTCAAGAGATAGAATAAATCCATAGGCAAACAATTTGCCCAGATTCTATACCCAGCACTACCTGTGTTCATTCAAGAGGGGACTCTGCCTTTGGTCCCTTGCCTTCCAGAAACCTGCTGAGAAAAATTCATATAAGAAAATGAAGCAAAAAGACAGGCACCATAAAACCATATACTAAATATCTGCCCTGTCAACACCTAACAGTTCTGTTTAAGCCAAAGAAAGAGGCCCCCAACACTCTTGTCTTAAATATTTTTAAAGAAGACCTGTCAGAATGGCTAAGATTTAAAAAAACCCAAGTGACAGCACATTCTGATGAGGATGTGGAACTGGGGAACACTCCTCCATTGCTGGTGGGAGTAAAAATTGTATAACTTCTTTGGAATTTAATCTCATAGTTTCTCAGAAAACTACGAGATTAAATTGGGAATAGTTCTACCTCAAGACCAAGCTATACTACTCCTAGGCATATACACAAAATATGCCAAACAACACCAAGGGGACATTTGCTCAACTATGTTCATAACAGCTTTATTTGGAATAACCAGAAACTAGAAATAACCCAAATGTCCCTCAACCAAAGAATGAATAAAGAAAATGTGGTGCATTTACACAATGGAATATTACTTAGCTATTAAAATAAGGAATCATGAAATTTTCTGGCAAGTGGGTAGGACTAGAAAATATCATCCTGGATGAGGTAACCTAGAATGAGAAAGACACACTTGTTATATACTCACTTATAATTAGCCATATATATAGTGGATATTATATATTATATATTATGATAATGAATATTACTCATCAAGTACAGAAAAATTATGCTACAATCCACACACCAATAAAGCTAAGAAAGGAGGGCCCCTCTTAGTCAGGGTTTCTATTCTTGCACAAACATCATGACCAAGAAGCAAGCTAGGGAGGAAAGAGTTTATTGAGCTTACACTTCCATGCTGCTGTTCATCACTAAAGGAAGTCAGGTCTGGAACTCAAGCAGGTCAGGAAGCAGGATGGATGTTCCTTACTGGCTTGCTTGCTCTGGCTTGCTCAACCTGCTCTCTTATAGAACCCAAGAATACCAGCCCAGAGATGGTACCACCCACAGGGGCCCTCCACCCTTGATCACTAATTGAGAAAATGCCCCACAGCTGGATTTCATGGAGACACTTCCCCACCTGAAGCTCCTTTCTCTGTGATAACTCCAGCCTGTGTCAAGTTGACACACAAAACCAGTCAGTACAGAGCCCAAGGGAGAATGCTTGAATATTACTCAGAAATGGAATTAAATAGACATTGGAAGAAGATAGAGAGAGGGAACAAGGTGGGAAAGTGGATGAGGAGGGATCAGAGGTGGGGATCAGGTATGAGAATGGGGAGGAGGTGAGAGCTCTTGGAAAGAGAAAAGAAATCAGCTGGGGGGGGGAGCATCTTTGGAACAAGTCAAGGAGCTGAGATGGAGTAGGCTCCAGGGAGGGTCTGGATGACCCTAGCTGAGATTCCCAGCAGCAGGGGATATGGAGCTTTAAGTGACCACTTCCTGTAGCCAGGCAGGACTTCCAGTGAGGAAAGGGGAACACCAACCCACCCACAAAACCTTCAATCCCAAATTTGCCCTGCTACAAGAAATGCAGGGATAAAGATGGAGCAGAGGTTGAGGAGATGGCCAACCAATGACTAGCTCAACTTCAGACTCACCCTGTGGGAGAGAGAGCCAGACATTGTAAACGATAGTCTGCTATGCTTACGGACAGGAGCTTAGCACAACTATCATCTGAGAGGCTTCATCCAGCAATTAATGAAAACTGATGCAGAGAGCCATAGTCAAACCACAGTCAGAACTCCGGAAGACTTGTGAAAGAGGAGTGGGTAGGATTGAGGGAGCTGGAGGCATCAAGGATACTACAAGAAGACCTACTAACCTGAGCCAGTGGGAGATCACAAAGACTGAACCATCAACCCAAGGGCATGCATGCATGGACTGGACCTAGGCCCCATACCCACATGGACCAGATGTACCAATTCCTTGTTCCCTGCTAGTTAAGAATCATTGCAGTTTGCCATGTGGTCCCTGAAGATCAATCTGCAAAATGAAGCAACTCATACAGCTCCTGGGTCCCCACAGCATTCTACCTACCGATTCTTGCTGTCTTGATTAAATAACTGGGTCTCAGAACAACTTGAGTGAGGCTATCTGTGACTCTGACTCTGTTGCCTAATCCCTTTCTCTCGGCTGGGCTGCCTTGTCTGGCCTCAATGGGAGAGGATGCGCCAGGATGGGTTGGTACAGGGTCTCCTCTCTAAGGAGAAGGGAAAGCAGGAACTTGAGAAGAGGATGTGAAAGTGGGACAGGGAGTGAGAAAGGGAGGGAGGCTGCAATTGGCATGTCAAGTTAATAAATAAATTAATGAAAATAAAGAAGACCCTTCTTTAACATCCCAAACCTGTGCTGAGGGGGGTCTGTTTGATGGTATTAGAGACTGAGGAAGCTTTGGGGGAAGGGTTGGAGTTGAGCTATGGAACTGTTCAGGTAAAGAAAAGACAAAGCCAGGAACTCATCAAACCCTCTCAAATAGCACAAAAGCTATAGGTTTTTAGCTTAACAAAGCATCCTTTCCCTAGAGTGTGTCACTCTCGCTCTTCTGTTTGCTTCCAGTGCCTTGTTCCTTGGTAGTTAGGAATCAATGCAGTTTGCAATGTGGTCCCTGAAGATCAATCTGCAAAATGAAACAACTCATAGAGCTCCTGGGTCCCCACCGTATTTTACCTACAGATTCTTGCTGTCTTAATTAAATAACTGGAAGCTAGAGGCTTGGTAAAAGGTATATAAAATTTCAAATTGTAATTTAAGTCAAAATGTTTATTTAGCTAATCACTTCAAAGACTGAGCCTCGTTGTTAATAATATGACTTGTTCCCACAATTTTGAAAATAGAAAAATGTATCCTTTTAAAAGAAAATGAAAGCATTTTTGACTTATCACATTTACTAAATTTTGCTTTCTAGATAAAAATACCGAGATTATAACTATGGATAAAATCAAATTGCTTGTAAAGAATATTGATTACAACAAAATGGTTACCACTTTGGCTGATGTTAGTCAAGAAAAAAAAATGGAAGACTGAGTATAAGATGATTAGTTGGTTGTGATACATTTTTTTCATCTTATTACTTATTTCCATTCTGCTACGGTATTTCTAAAGGATGCAGATAACACCGCCCTCTTGGTTTTTTTTTTTCCCAGACTGTAAGTTATCTGAACACAAGCCCTTATACATTTTCACTATGGGGTTAATGAAGTAAAGCCTGGCTACAAGAACATATTCTATCTAATTATTTTAAAACTTGGTATAATCTCTAACCACTAGAACATGGCATTCTGACTTCCATGTGCCTTTGACAAAGCTTTATAAATATTAAGGCAGGGCCAGTGTACAGTTAGCAACTGCTTGGCATAACCCTCAAACCCCAGCAACAAGAATCTAAATCTAATGTGTTTTTTCTAATAGAATTATCAGATTATTAGTAGATACCTGGGGGAATGGAAGCTGTTTCGCCTTCATATCTGGGCTTCTGAGCTGGAGGGATCACCCAGCAAGGGTTTGGTGTCTCCTTAGATAAGAATTTTCTATGTATTTTCCCCTTCCCATGTTATCACAACTTTGATGTTTACAGTCTGACTCCAGACCCCTTGAGATTAAGGACTGGCCTCAGGTTACTCAACTCAACTCATAGCTGGGCAAGCACTGACTGCAAAGATAAAGACTTCTAAGCTTAAATCCCTTGACAACAACTCCTGACAAGGTTAGATGCCTGTTATCAGTAAGGCAGGGGATTCAAAGAAAAATCATGGGCTTTGGGAGTTAAAGGTCTGAGTTAAGTCTGGCTAATGATGCTTGGTTCCCTTTAAGGAGAAAGGAGTATAAATAACAGTTGTTCAGGATTCAGAAGGCAATGTGTGCTAAGGTATAATGAACTGTTTGCTCCCAAGAAGCATCTGCATTTCAGGAAGAGCTATGCGAGCATCATAGGAGATGTGTGCTAGTCCTGAGGTTTGCATGTGATCTTCCTGTTGGGAAAAGGTGCTAAAGGGGCCCAAGAAAGTTGAAAATCACATTCAATGGACTGCTTGGAAGCACAAGCAGTGTGAGTGTCCCTGCCACATGTCCCAAGATTCATGGCTAACACTAATTTATTCACCCTCATGAGTGGGATCACTTACCCTGATGCTTGAAAATACTTGATAACCAAGAAAGGACCCAGTTGTTGGTGAAGGCTCTCAGCTCAGTGTCAGTATTAGCAGGGTCACACCTCCATAGCAAGGGCAAGATTTCTGCATGGTAAATGTGGCAATTATACCTGGCTAAGTCCATGTATGATCTCTGCCTGTAGGTTTAGGACATCAAGTCTTAAGCTTCTCTTGATCCAGCCACATTCAAAACAATGGGAGTGTCTTATTCCAAAGGAAGCTAGCACATTTATTTGTAATTTTGAATCTTGTACAATTGTTCCTAATCATGACTCATGATGTAACTATTTCTATGCAGCCATTTCTCACAAAGAGAAGAGGCATACATTGTCATCATAAATATAAAATGAAAGCAATGATAAAATGAAAGTATTCTAAATGTCTACTGTTTCACCTAGGCTTTGTGTACCAACTAAAGAAATTCAGGGAAGATGAAGTTGTTTTTTCTGTTGGTTGTTGTTGTTGTTGTTGTTGTTGTTGTTCATTTGTAGGATTGGAGAACGAGATCTGCAGAAAAAATGAAAACTGAAGGGTGTCAGGAGAGGTAGGTTCATCTTCCAGCTGCACGACTTGCTGTGTGGTAGTGGCTAAGTAGCTTTATCTTACTCTGCTTATTTGTAACAAAGAGACACCAATGACTGCTTCAAAAGTATGATGAGGATTAAATAGTTATAGAGCACCTGACAAGTGTTAACATTAGCACAAATACCAATTTTCTTTACTTCCCCTTTATTTTACGAATGATAAAGAATTGTAGAACCCTGTATGATTTGCACAAGGTCCCCTGGAGGACAAGAATCTGCATCCTTGTTAGATAGAACCATTCCCATCCACCACTTCTCTCCCTATGTATGTTCTTGTTCAGGACACATGGGCTAATTGGCTCTTCCGGGTTCATACAGCTGAACTCATGAGGAGCTTGTTTTGAGTGGTACGTAGCTGCCAAGTGAGGCTAGGGAAATGAACTTACTATTCTCCCACACATCTGCCTTGCTTAATGTTTTAGACTAACTGACTCAGTGTGTGTGCTTAGGTTCCCATTGTGTAACAGGCACTCATCTATTTTAACGAAGGAGACTTTTGTGCCAGGAGTCATTGTAGGATGAACTAATCCACTATCTCCTTCCATCGAGGAATGTTCCCTGAAGATGAAGAAAATCTGTCACTTTTTCACAATTATGTGTAGGTCCAACCTACACACCTGTTTATATATTACCCCACCCCACACACAATTACAAGCTTATGTTCGGTATGTCAATATCAGCACCATTGGTGTTTCGGAATGGAAGACCCATTGCTATGAGAGACGTCCCAAGAACTATAGATATTTGAACAACCCTCTCTACTCACTAGATTCCCACAACGTACAGCATGCTCACTGCCAAACCGTGACAACTACAATTGCAGTCATTGTGAATGTCCCTTTGGAAGCACAAATGTTCCAAGTTAGAGTCACTGGCTGACATAATTTCAAAGGGCCCACAAGTGCTGATTTTTCAAGCTACCTCTCCACCCCAAAATAGCTCAGAATGGAAGGTGGATGAGGTTTGGGGCTTTAAATAGCCACAGGATGACTCTAAGCCTTCATCTGCAGTCTGCAGACTGCTGTAGAATATAGAGCTCCAAATAGAAGCCCTGGTCAGAATGATCGTGTGGTGTCTGTCAAACCCAACACCTTTTCTTGTGTTTTCTAAACCTTAAACATATTCCACAGTAACAAAAGGTTAGAGATGATGTTGTGAGGATAGGGAAATAAATGGTTTCACTTCACTTTTATTGTCTGGATGAATTTAACATTAGGGAAGAAATAAGAAAGGAAATTATGAAACCAAGCAAGAAGAAAAATGGGGTACAATTGTTTTTTAAAGACTAGACTTTAGACCTCACTTATATAAAAGGTCTACCTTTAAAACAAGAGAAACACTAAGGTTTATTGGCTCTGAATAAACAGTAAGGTTTAACAGCATTTATCTCTAGACAGGAATGGCAATGATGTTTTGATTTTCTGGGATTTTTTTTTTATTTTAACAGGTAGGCAATATATTTTCACTAGGTGGAGAAAGTTTTGGAGGATACATACATACATATATATATATATATATACATATATATATATATATATATATATAATTATGATTGATACTTACCAGGTTCTAAGGTTTTTACAATGTACAGTACTGCCGACTTTCCACAACTTGTGGCTCCTCCATTGTAGCCAGACAGAACTACTGTCACTTGGAAATATCCAGAGTTGAGAATCATTTAATATACCTAGCCACCCAAGCACCACAGTCAAGCAGGTGAAAGCCTACTGTTTCCCTTCACAATCCCTGGAATGACCAGGAGCTGCAGCTTGGGCTACCACAGCTCAGCTGTCACTAGCACTGTCACAGATCACAGTGATAATCCAAATTACTAGTGTAGTTTTTCCATCATTGGTGACGAAAACAAAGTGAGTCATAAGTGGGAGTCTATACTGTGGAATGTTATTAAACTACTATGGTAAATTCTGTTTCTTGACTATCCAACACAGATAGCAAAATATTTTGGGTCCTTCTGAAGTCCCCATCATGGGCCCTGCTCACCACCCAGCACTTCTGGGATGATAGTTGCTTTTGCCATTTCTAGCATCATAGCTTAGTTTTGATATATGGAACATCACACAAAAGGGAAGCATGAAGTGTGAATTTTTATTTGTGTTTCCAGAATGAAACCTTTAGCGAGTTTTCCAGGTGATGAAGGGGTTTTCATAGTAGCTGGGGTCAGGAAGGGACCTAATAATTATTGAGAGACTATAATTCTGTGAAACTAATCCACAAGGTTTGTGACCAAGCTGGGAAGCTGCTTTACCTCAGCCCCTCTTGCCTGTCCTCTATCTCTTGGTGGGGAAGGGGGTGTCTATGAGATGTTCACAATGATAACAACTACAGGAGAAACAGAAATAGAATCCAAGAGAGGAAAGGGCCCTGGGAAAGGCAAGTTTATGACATTGTGAAGGTGGGTCTAGGGAAAGCCCTAAAGTCTCAAGCTAAGGGGATATAGGCATTTGCCTTTTTGTCAGTGTGCCATCTGCTCTATGGTTTATCCTTTCTGTGTTCTCAGAGCTTTCTTGGGTTGACAGTGCTCCTCCCACATGGCCATTATGCTGACCAAACACTTTCAGGATTCCGCGGATAAGAATCTCATAGACTTGGAGTCTCCTTTGGTTTGTTCATTTCCATATCTTGGGTTAAGATAACAGTATCTATATTATCCATACATCATCAATGTATGTCATCAAATGACAATTTGCTCCTTTCAAACAAAACACTTCTTACATATTATATTGTGGTTAACATTTATTTATTAATGAAAAAGTACATCAAAATACAGTGTATATATTTCCTCTTTCTGACTCTTCATCTGCTATATTTCCACTAGTTCCCCAAAACACTGTAGAGGATAATTTCAGGATACATGAGAGCTAGCCACACCCATGATAGCCTATGTGACAAGACATAGGATGTGATCACTTTCAAGATTCAAACTTTGCTTCAGCTTTCAAAAACATTAGTTGAAAAAATCGAATCATGCCCATTAAAGAAAAGAAAATTAAGGTGCAAGAAGACATTGTGGACTTTTACTGTGAGCAAAAGCCTGGACTTTACAAAGGAACCCACAGGTAGCCAGCTCTTTGAAAAGATAGACCCAAGTAATTGCCACAATATTTATTTGCTCTATAGACAAAAACCAAAATAAAACAAAACCATACCTCCTGAATGCAGAACTGGTTATCATTAATCTGTCCCTTTTCCTCCTCATACTGTCTCATATTTGTTAATGTCAGGTGTAGAGAGAATAGTTGAAAATAAGGTATTTACCTTATTTTAAAACTTCCTAAACTTTTTTTTAAATTTGTATGTACCATAGGCCACTCTCCCTACAGACAAACAGATAGAGCAACAACCTTGGAGTCAACTTAGCTCCTTCTAATTTCTAGCTAAGCTCCATATCTCCCGATCCTTGTAATGCATTAGCTTCTTCCATTCACATTAAAGATAAGATAGAAACTCAGTTTGGGCTCACATAACACAAAATAGACCAGATGACCCAGAAAAATCTCAGGGTAGTTCGGAATATTAGTTGTCCAAGCTGCACATATGTGGATACTAGCAGAGAACAGATTGAACTTTAGAGCATGAAGAATCAGGGTAGCTCCTCCATTCCCAGCAGTTCTGGAGTGACACATTCCAAAAAGGTGTGAGTCACACCAACAACGGACCCACTTGCTCTGTCTTTCCTTTCACTTCAGGGGACTCCAGACAAAGACAATCTGAAATAGTGAATCTGTAGGAATCATCACAGATTCCTTTCTGCTGTGCATCCAACAGGAGATCAGACCCATCTTAGGTGAAGACTTGTAGAGAAGAGGGACAGCAGAAGTCCAAAACTCAAAAGCAGGAGTAACCCCTCCAAGTACTCACCGCACAGCAGATGTGGAAACTAAGAGGACCTGTGTGCAGTGGCGGCAAATAACCCTTGCTGTAATATAGTGTTCTCCGTGTGTGCCTCTGTCTTTCTCCATCTCTGTCTCTCTGTCTCTCTCCATCTCTGTCTCTCTGTCTCTTTCTTTTTCTCTGTCTCTCTCTCTTCCTTTCTCCCCATGTGGTGGAAAATTAGATGGAGTCAAATGTGAGAAGCAGAAATCCACAGATGGAAGTGGAGACTCCAGAAGAATGAAGAAAAGAAAATTTATAATTCAGTCTGGCATGACAGTACACATCTGTCATTCCAGCCAACCCTGCTACATAGCTCCATACTCTTTCCAAAACAAATTTAGACTAGAAAAGAAAGGAAAATAAAGAGTGGAAGGAAGAATGAATGAAGGGGGAAGGACAGTAAGAAAGAAAACAATTAAAAAATACTTTATATATGTCATAAAGCAAACACAGCTGTGTGATTTTAGGTCTCAGAGACACCAGGTTTAATTGTTCCATATTGTCCATCTTAGATATGTTGCAGGTAAGAGCTTACTGGCACATGTGAGCTCAGACCTGGTCACAGAGTAGCTGCGTTTCCTACCAGCTAAAGATAAAACACCTTTCAGTGGGCCAGAGGAAAGAGAAAATCAAGAGGAAGACTGAGAGTAACACCAGACTTTGGTTTGTGGGTTCACCTGACTCAGTTGCGAAGGACCCACAATGACTCCAGAGGTATTCCAAGCTCTGGTATTCTAAGCAATTCAACACCACACCCTGCTTGTCCTCTGCTGACATACTATAATTTTGTAGACTCACAAGATGAGGATGCCTTATTTAAGGCTGAAGCTGTCTTGCCTGGAGAGGAACTTTTGCCAGCCCCCTGTTGGGATAAACACCTGCCCTGCCCTCTTTCAATGGCAGCTGCCATCGGAGCTGGGGCTGATGGGAGCTCTGAGTGTTATATAGACACGGAGAGAAATACTGCCTTTGAACTAAAATTAGAGGGAGGAGATGTATTCTCTGTGAAGGTGGTGATTTGGGCTATTTCCTCTGCCCTTGTTCCATAGTTATAATCCTTCTGATCAAGTCCTGTTGGAGTCAATTTGGCCGAGGGATGAGTTTCTGAAGAGGGGCTATATGCAGACACTGGCTTATAGCTGCAGCACTGACATGTAGGAGGGAACACTCCACCCAACACTCTCTGAAAAGCACTAGTGAGAAGTCTGTTCCCCGATGCACGCACCCTGCCCACCCCACCCCCACCTCCCAGGCAAAATAAGAGATTGATGAAGTGTTCTTCCCACCCCAGCTCAGGATCCGCGAAGCCTGGGGTTGTGAGAAAACTCAATTCTGAGAACAAGAGTAGTCAAACCCTTGCAGCTGTTCATGCTTTGATGCCGGAGTCAGAAAGTTGGAATCCAACTTTTCCCCTTGATGCTAATCTTTCTCATCTATCATAGTAGAGCAGGAGGCAGGAGTGAGAGCTTTCCCTGTGGCTGAGTCTAATGAATTAGAGTTATTTCAACCAATCTCTGGCACTTTGGATATCACTCACTTCCTATGTTACCAGTATGAGTTAAGTTTCTCAGAAGCCCTAGAGCCTTTCACCTACTACTGCAAAAGAGAAGTCTCTTGCAAACATGTTGCTTTTGTCTGTGTAAGTTCTTGTTCCCCTGATCTGCTGGGTTAGACTAGAGAAGACTGAAAAAATTAGCCTATAGAAACAAACCAGAGCCTGCAGCTCACCCTATGTGGTTTGAGTGACTGTATCAATGGAGGCCTATGCCTTTGAGTCCTTCCTCTCCAATGGTTGGCTTTCAGGGCTTAATGTGACTACACACACAGTCCATGTGGGAGCAGGTACTGTGGAGTCAGAGTAAGACAATAACTGTCACCAGTCATTTACATGAGGGCTGTGTAAAGGAAGCCCTAGCCTGAGTCCATAGATGGGGCTCTAAACCCAGGTGATCCACACCTGAAACAGAGCCTTTCCCTCTTGGAGTCTCAGATTTTCTATCCTTCTATTTGACCAGAGAGGAATCTGCAATTTCCAGGTGAAGGTCTCAAAACTGCAAAGCGTAGGAGACCCTGGGTCAACAAGTTTGAAAGATTCTTTACTACAAAATCCATAGAGCTCGCATTCAGTATTATGAAGAAGACTTTGAACTTACAAAGCAGGATGCATGAAAGATATTATATTTTTCAAACTTTGCACCATCCAGTTCTTTCCATTTTTGAGTGTATGTTACATGGAAAAGGTTTCTGCTGGAAACATTGCACCATAGCAAGTGACCAAGTTATTTTCAAAACTTCTATCTGAGGAAACACCTTTTCTCTAGAATTTTCCCTTTTGATTAAAAATAATAGTGGATATTTATAGGAAGTTTTATAAATTACTAACAGGAGACCGATAAATATATTCAGACATTTAGACTTCTGAAACTAAACCCCACTTTAAAATTAGCATTTCCGGGGTAATTTGAATGAGACTCTAGGAATTATTGTTATATCTGTTTGATGTTTTAAATACTGATAAGTTATCTCCTTGGATTATCTGATTTAACTATCATAAGAATCTTCCAATTTATTGTTTTACATTTACAGAGAAAGCAGAGCCTGTTGAAGTTTCTTTCATAAATAATAAATTATTGTAAAACCATCCAATCAACAAGAGGCAGAGGTAGGGCTTCCACTTATTGACCTGATAGCAATTTGATATTAAATATATTAAATCTCTATATTAAATAAGCAACTTATCAAATACTCTCCTCCTTGTACTCCTACTTGGCAAACTGCCACACCAAACTAGAAATAAACTAACTGCAATAGCAATTATCTTCCATGTAAAATGATGAGTTAGCATGAAATACTGTTGAATCATTAATTCCTTATATGTACTGAAAAATATATATATAACAATTAAATGTTACCAAATGATTTATTATGATTGGTGCTAAATTACAATGCATATGAAATGGCATCATTATGGAAACACATAAAAATAGTTACCTATTTTTTAATTATATTCACACAAGAATCTGAAATATAGTTTCTGTTCTGCCTTTTAAAATATATCCACAGAATTACTTTTCTAATTTTTGCCACAGTTTTACAATACGATTACTGTACCTGTATCATCTACCCTACTCTAAGAATGAAACAAAATATGAAAGTAATAAATAACTAAATAATTATTTCTTTCTGTATCCATCAATGATTCCAAAGAAAATAGTTTGTTTCTATTGGCAGTGAAGATGAATGATAGTAAATAGCACTGCAGATTTTGAATATATATGTATATATATAGATATATATATGTGTGTATATATATATATACATGTATATATATATATACATACATACACACACACCCATGTGTTGCTTGAGCTATTGTTCCAACTGTTTGCCTTTGGAGTTGACCAATAATTGCCACCGTGCAATTTTACTGGGACCTCAGTAGTATTCTTTTTTACCATGTTTCTCTCAAAAAAAAAAAACTAAATATATAAGAAAGAAATACAGCAGGCTAAGATCTACAATGTTACAAAGCAAGATAAAACAGTTACTAAGTTATCAGTCACAGCAGTTTATGTATTTTTGCTATTCACAGACTGCAGACTCCTGTTGAATATCTGAGCTGCTGGAAATTGATGAGATGTAGACATGCATTCATGTGAGTCCATAATTAATGATGTTTATACTGTAATAAGCACATTCATTTTAACACCATTCAGTAAACAGATCCCTTTAGGGCTTGAGCTAAATCTGCTATCACAATTATACACAAAAGAACCTGTAAACAAGTTGACGTTACACTTATATACAAGCAAACTGCATTGGGAGAGAGAAGAGGTTATTTCAATGAGCATTACTTGGTATATATCAATGGGCAACAAACTGACCCATCATCAAATGGCTCAGTGAGGTCAGCAAAAAAGGAACGTGAGCAAGGCCCCTGTCAGTGACCACTCAGTGTTAGTTCCAGCAACATTTAGCCGCCTCCATACATGGCGACATTGTTTTCAAAGCTTCAGAGACGGATGCAAAGAGAAACATGAGAATCCCTGCTGAATGTACCTGTAGATGTCCAGGAAGCTTACTCAACACAGCCCCAGATTTGAGAAGGGTCGGGGGGAAGTGAATATTGTGTAAACAGGACATTTAATGTGAACGATTTCTGTTGATGTTGCTGTTTATTGGCTCTACCTAGTGCTCTGCTGGTTATGTAAGATGTGGGGGAATGAGAACTCAATTTCTTTTAAACTTCCTCTCACCTTCACAGAGTTGTTCTTTTGTGGACATGGCTGAATGCTAGTGCCAGCCTAAAGCATGTCCCACTGGAAGCTGATCCCATTAACAAATTTGAGGGGAACTTCTTGAAAATCATTGTCTCTGTGTATTTCAAATAGGATGCCATTCCAATAATTGATGAATCTAGTTCCTTATACCGGAGAGAGAATAATGAGCAGTGCTGGGACCTCCACTTCCCCACCTTGCATGTATTCCAAAACTCCACTGCCACACCATTCTCTAACTAAAACAGGGGATGTTAAGAAAATTCTCCTGATTCATTTCCCTTACAAAATAAAAATTAATATCAGTGAAAAATTGCAAGGACAGATTGAAAAAAAAATTGAACCAAGAAAACTTAAAGACCCCCATGTTGGAAAGCTTCCCTTTCACTCCAAAATGTTGGGAACAAACTATTACTGCAAGGATTCTTGAAGCTTCTTAGAGTATTTGATTTAAAAGCATAAAGAGAAGATATTTTCTTTCCTCAAGCCTTTAACACCACACCTGCAGAGGACTTAGGCGACTCAATTGCCCACTAGTGTGCCTGGGTATCTGGCTCTGTGAGCACTTTGGACAGGTTCCCAGGAGAAGAAGTCTTGCTCTAACAACTGAGCCTTGGCTTGGGAAGTAGATTGGCTTTGAGGAGTCAGGCTTTTGTGCTTACAAACTCATCCCAAGAAGCATGCCTAGATTGACTTCACACACCTTTAACATTCTCCTACAATCTCCAAAGCACTTGACTCTGACTGTGAAGATAGCCTGCATTTTGCCCCCAATTTGGACATTTGGCTCTTCTGTCTATAGAATATCAAAACAAGTCCTGCTTTCTTTTCTTTGACTCTGCTCTTTCTTTCCTCTCTGAGCAACAATTTGGTGCTTGTGTAAACAGGCTGAAGAAGTTGTTGGCAGAATACTAGAGCATGTTTGGTGATCACTTCACTGTGCCCTGGAGATTTTTTTTTTTGGCAGATATTTATAATAAGCATATTTTAAACTGATTGTTATAACTTCAAAATAATTAAACAGATAACCAGCTCCACTCTGAATCATGCAGGCCACACAGACCCCATGAACTAGGAAATGGCAAATTAATTAATAGGTGATGTAATAGCACGGGGCTATAAATTTGTGCTGTCAGTTCATTTTTTGAGTCATATAAATCTCTGCTTTTATTGGGTGACATTTTGTTTCTTTTGTTTTGTTTCTGAAGTGGACAATTTGAAACGCATAGGTTGAAGTTCAAACCAATGGTATGGCATTTCTCTAAATACATTTTTGTTTGTTTCTTTGCTTTATTTATAGATATTTGTGTCACATCCTCTGTATCATCAATAAATATATACATTCATAGTAGAAGAGAATTCTGGAAACCATAACTGCAATAAACTATCTAGGAAACTAATATAAAATGTAATAATTAATTTCCTAAACTGAAAATTTAAAAGTTTCAAGTTATGTGTTTATGTGTATAAATATGTATAGATATATAGCAATTTATATAAACATCTAGATAGATGTACACACATATATACATATATACATGCAGTTTATACACCAACACAAAATACACACGCATACATACACATACACACATGCTCCTTACACACATACTCTTGTATGTCATTATCATTTCTTTGTTTTATCTCCCTCTCCTCATCTTAGAAATCATGAGATACTATGGGATGCCAATGTATTTAAATTTTTTTATCTGACTTGAATTAAAAAACCCAAATATTTGCTTAAAAGTCAAAGTAAAAAAGCAAAAGAATGCATAGACACATCTGTACAAACACATGTGCACAGCCTTTGGAAATGACTTTAGGAGATTTGCTGTGGTACCAGCATACAGAATGACAAGCAGTCTCTGGTACAGCTCATTTAATGCTGAAGCCAGCCTGGGGTGAATATCCCTGAGGACCACATAGGGTTTCATTAGTGTAATGTCCCCCATAGAATTCAAAGTGCAAAGTAAAGCCTGTGGCAGAGAGAACTGAGAACTACCTTCCACATTTGCCTTTTCTTTATCTTCTTTGAATATTTGTGTCTGGTTGTAGTTGTAGTTTAAAATACCTTGTCAACTTTAGAAAATAGTGCTGGGCTAAGATCATTCTGGCTACCTTTCCCTTCCAGTGAAAAAAAAAAGAAAAACAGGTAAAAGTTCAGAATACAAAAGAGAAACAATTAGATAATGAGATGGTTAAGTCCACAATCTTTGGAATACAGTAAAACCAGGAAGGAATTTGTTTCTGCCACTGTGTTTATGGGCATGGATGCTGCGTTTTCTGCATTATTGAGCTTATCTGTAAGGTGAGAGTGATAGGGATGCATCATTAGATTATTAAATGATTTAATAAGATAAGATATGTAAAATACTGAGTAGTTTCTGACATGAAAAGACATTATTTAGAACTTGATATTTAACTGACAATTCTAATATGTTGATCAAATATATATATGATAAATAGAGAAAACATATAGAAATAATATGTTTGGGTTATATGAATTCAAGTTTTCTATCAAATATTCCATTTCCTTGAAGTTTATATTGTTTGTTACAGTAATATTTTCATGGCATCCATTCCACCAATATTCGATGAATGCATATGAAAACAATTAAATAATTGATTGATTGATTGATTGATTGATGATTGATTGAAACTCTCCAGGCTTTAGTTTCCCTTTGTAAAATAGGGCTGTAATAATCCCGTCTTTATCTTACCACTAATGTTGGTCTGATTAATTTAAAACATATACCAAATTATTTAAGGCCACAAAAGTTACCGCAGAGAGTCAACAGGTACATACTAGATGAGGCTCAGCACCCAAGGCTTATGCTGAGGCTTGTCATATCTGTAAGAACGGGGAATATGAAAGCTAGCCCTGGACAATATTATGAAACAATGAAACATACTTTTCCTTGTGTAAGTGACATCTTCAATGAGTGGCTGTTCAACTAAAATAAATAGGGAATATTATGAGTCATTAAAATGATGAAATCTTTGGGCTGCTCTGAGACCTTTTTCCCCTTCCTTGGTTCATATCTGAAACCTTGCTGTCTACTGTTGATCAGCTAAGAAAGCATTCCAACAGGGCGGTGCGACACAAAGAGGCTTCAAGGTGTTTCAGAATGAGCACACTTAGCTGTTAGCATGACTGGCAACATCAACAAAGTACAGTCGAGTGTGGGAGGCAGAAGGACTAACCAAGATGTCAGGTACCTGGCTACATAAGACACTGCCACTTCCCTATCACAGCCCAGGAAAAACATGGTGTATTCCTTCTTCTAAACCTCAGCTCTCATATCTATCTATATAAAGTGATGGTGGCATCGGACATCATACAAAGCCCACAAGCACTTAAGTTGGTGATTATTGTTCTGCTCTAGCTTGTGCCTTGACCAGGAAGATTTTTTGTTTTGCTTTGTTTTCTAGACATTGGGAAGAAAGGAAACTATGGCTTCTAGCAGTGGGAGGGGAGGAACTCAGGCATCTTTAAGGAGCTTACCACTGGGAGTTTGGACATGCTCCAATGAGTATATGAACAACACAAATTGAACTTGTACTTTTGTTCTTTCTTTCCTTTTTATTTTTTTTTTCTTTGGTGGCGGGAGAGATCAAGGGTGAGAGAATGGACTTAGGAGGAGTGGGAAGTAAGTGTGAACAGAGACCATTGTATAGAGTTCCCGAATAATCGATAGAAACATTATGTTGTGAAAAAGAAACAAAATAAAGAGAACAAAACAGATGCCTTAGTTTAGCTTCTCAACATAGGCAGTCCAATTCTTTGCTTGGGGAGGGGGAGTCTTTCCTGTCCATTGGAGGGGTCTTGGCAGCATCTCTCATCTCGACTCATTGAATTCCAGCAGCATCCCTCAGTTATGACAGTCAAAATTGTCTGCAGGTATTGCCAAAGACTGCTAGGCCACAAAATCATCCCCGGTTGATAGCAACTGCCTTAAATGCACACAACCCATGCAAATCAAGTGAATTTCTAAAATAGTTTGTCTACATAAAAGGATAAACTACTGACCTCTGGAGAAAAACTGTTGATGACCAACAGGAATTCTAGCTGAGCTTGCTCCAAAATATTCTTCCAGATTTCAGTTGTAGGGCTGGAGCTCTTACCTAGCATGGCCTAGATCCTAGGTTCAATCCTGACATTCTTTTCTTTCCTGATTGTTTGTTTGTTTGTTTTGTTTTGGTGTAATGTGGCATCTTTGACTCTATACACAATGACAGGGAGAAGATCTACTCTCATCCTGGACACATGATATTTTGATGCCTTATCATGGGGCCATTATCAATTAGTCAGTTGTCAATGACAATCTATTGTTCAGAATTAAAAATCTATTAATTTTTTAAAGCAGAGACTTTTTCTGTATGCTCACATGAATAATTACCACTGGCCTACATGGCCTAACAAGAACATAAAAATATTACACATGTGTGGACTCCCAGATTATGGACACACAGATGCCATTGTAAAACAATTCACATCATTTTGTAATACATCAGTTCTGGTTCTGCTTCCATTAGTGATGGATGGAGCCAATATCAGCAAAGAATCTGATGTTTTGTTGTTTTTTATTATGCAAATTCAGGTAAATTGCTAAAGATTCATTCTAAGAATAACCTAACAAGATAGGGCAGATCATAGAAGTCAAACTCACTAAATCCCTAGTTGGCCTCTAAGTGCTTTTACAAGGCTGATTAACGGGAAAATTACCCCTACCCTCCTCCAGGACAAACCACATGTTAATGCTGAGTTGGGAAGATTTTGTTCTTTATCTTTTTAATAATAGTTTCCCTAAATAAACCATGGTTGACATCCTAGAATTTAAAATTCATTACCCAATTAACAATGCAATTTGTTCACAAACAAGAGGAGCAAAAACAACAAAAAAGATTAGGACATTGGGGCTGTAAAGGCATCTTCCTCGTGCAGAGCAGAGTAAGGAAAGCAACAGACTGAAACAAATGGAACTATTTGTGTGTATGTGTGTGTGTGTGTGTGTGTGTTATATGTGTGTGCATTTATATTAATAAAATAATCTTAGGTAGCTGATCGAGTTCATCAATTTTATTAGCTGTTCCCTGCTTTCTTTTATATTTCTTTCAATATTCATCAATGACATGATAAGTTAGTTTTTCTATTTCTTATACCGTGTAGTCATTTTTTATCTATCCAATTATTCTTCTGTTACAAGCTAGGTCAACTGTGGGAGTCATATAACCTTACAGCCTTGGGGTTTCTATGGGTGTTTGTGGGTGTGTGTGTGTGTGTGTGTGTGTGTGTGTGTGTGTAGAGAGACAGAGACAGACAGAGATTATGGCATGACCATCTCTTCAGGTAGACTGACAAGGAACAATTATAGCAGATCACTTTCTTTGTGTCCTTACAGTTGGGCTAGCACCATTTTAAATTCCCTCTGTCCTTTCTCTTGTGCTTATTGTTATACATGTGTTTTTGTTTTACACTTGTGATTAATGCTATGGTTCAAAATCTCCATTATCCACGAGCCTCATGTGCCTCATCCTGCTTGAATCAAACTGGACAAAGCAAGCAATTCAATGGCTCTGGACTGTATTGATTCAACAGCGGAATTCACTCATTTTACTCCACATTCTCTTGGGTGGTATCTGTATATTTCATCAATGGAACCATCTTTGGGGCAACATATTCATTAAATGGTGGGTTGTTTTCTGACTCATTTGACCCAGACTGAGTAATGAAATGAACAGCTGCCCCTGGGGAAAACAAAAACAAAAACAAAAATCCATTACTTTCATTCCCTATTGGGTATCATTAGAATAGACCTTACTCAGAGATGTTCGTCCTCCATCTTGGGTAAAGCCAAAAGGAGAGAAGCTCTCTGATTGAGCAGTCTGGGGTCCAAGGGATAAGGGATAAGGCTGTAATGGTGTGATGTAGGCTTTTATACTTCAAAAAAAGGCACAAACACAGACTTTTGGGGAAGAGACTTTGGTTGGAAGGCAGCTGAAATGGTGAAGGGAGTTTGAAAACATATTGTACCTTAGTCCCAGAATGTGATTCTGTGAACCTTTTTCTAAGACATCGAATGGTGTGTGCTTTGACTGCATGCTGACTTCCCCTTAGTGCCTCAACAGCATCTTCTCCAAGTGGACTCCTTGGACCATCAAAATGATTAAAGATACTACACTGAAATGCGAATTCCTCAATCCTGCTTCAAGTTTTATGAATCTGACTCTTTGAAGTCAGTGTAAGGGAATCTCCTTTTCAGAAAGTGCCCAAAATGAATTTAGTGTGCATGCGATGATTAGAGCTACCCTAACTTTTTCAGCAGTGGTCATTAGAAGGAAAAAAAAATCTCCTTTCCAATGCCCATAACCGAGTGAGACGAATAGACATTTCAAAAATAAAAAAAATTAAACAAAACAAAACAAAAAAACATTGTGGCTGAATCACAAGGCTGTGGTTACTAAAGGGCATAGGGAACTGTAACTAATTTATTGGAACCAGAATGATGGGGGCATTTATAAGTCAAATTCCTTCCAGCATGTTTTATTTCCTCTAATTTCTTTGCATATATTCATCATTGTACAGTCCCTTATCAGTGACATCTAATGCCACTGTAGCTCCAAATGCATACTGCTCACTCTGATTCTTTCTCTAGTGCATTATTTTGACACTGTAAGAGAAAATAAATAAATAAGTTGGAACAGTGGGCCATCAAGAAAAGCAAGATGCCAACAATACCAAGACATTAAAGAGAGAAATGGCCCATGCCATAACCTATAACTCTGCATGCAAATTGGCAAAAACATTTATCTGCCACAAAGTCATCAGGGAGAAAATAATTCCCTTCATCTTTCCTTAGAAAATTATTATGCCAAGTAGAGCTGACAAAGAATTTATCCTACAAGTTCACAGAAAATGCCTTATTAATTCTAGCAATGATCAAACATAAGGCCAGCATTACTCGTGACAATGTATCCAGTGATTGAGAATGGCAAAACTTGGCTTTTCTGGGTTAATCTGCAAATGGAGGGATTGAAGCAATAGAAAAAAAAAAGTTTATGAGAATCAAATTTGACTTCCATTGTAGGAACTGTAGTGGAGTAATTTTTCCAAACTCCTCTACGTTTCATTTCTTCCCATCCCCCACCCCTTGGAACATGTTCTTCTCAGCAATGTAAAAGCACACTCAGAGCCCTGGGGAGTCTAGAGAAAGAAACATAACCCAGAAGCATATGCAGGGGTGGCTAAGAGAATGAATAATGGTCAGGCATCTGCCATTTGTGGGAAAGGATGCTTCCGAATCACAAGGCCAACTATTACATGGATAACTGCACGTGGGCCCTCTACTAATCAAGTGTTTCTCTGCAGTGAGTTAGCTGGACCAGACATTCCACTGTGGAAGCACGCGGGGCCCTTCACTCTTCCTCCCTTTTAAAAGCTCATCATCACACATGCATTTTCCAGGAAGACTGGCATGCTTCAGACAAAGTACCACACACAGCATACTTTGGAGGCCATCTCACCGGGTCCTTCACTACTATCCATCAGTGCCTTGGTTTTGTCTGAGCTGTGGAGGAGAATAATTATCTTAACCTTTTTATTTTCCTTTTCCCACTGCTGTTTGCCATACAATACAACTCAATAGTGTGTTGGAGGACTCTATAAATATGTCCATGTAAGGAACGTGCCTCTGACTTCAGGAGATTCATATCCACTTAGGGAATGACCACCCAGACTTTCGTGGATTTAGCCTTATAGGAGTCTCAGAAGGCAGCCCAAACTGGGGCTCTTTACATGTCGGGTTTCAATAGGCTACTTATGTTAACACTTTGAGTTTCCTTTTAGTATAGATAGCATAGTACTGGATAGAATAGTACTACATAGTACTATTCATTTCTTGATATGAACAATGTACAGCCCCTGTCAAATCCCACAATAAGAACTAAACTTGATATACTATTGTGCTGTCTGGGACTGAAGCTAAGGCTCTGAAGCCAGGGATAGTAGAGTGGTTATTTTCATGATTCATGTAGCCAAAGGGTCATTTCCAGTGTGGCGAACACTACAGGAAGCATGCTGGATGACTCCACTGCAAAAGGGACCAAAGCCTTGATGTCCAGAGTGCCTCCTCAAAGCCTTCTACTGACCCAGGCTATGTTCCTGACCATGTCAATATGCCCACCAATGAACACCTTGTCCTTTCTCTTTTGGCTTAAACTTTGACCACGGGGCAGGTGCCACTTTACAGGTAGCTCAAAATGAAAGTGATATGTTGCTGTTGTCGACAGATTTCTACTGCTAAGCTTGTTCATCATGGGTACAAAGAGTACCTGTGAAGGAAAAGAAAAGGCCATTGCTACAATATGTTGGGTGCAGCACTGTATTTCCTATTTGAACTCTAGTAGAAGCTGTGTGTCAATGGCCAGACCAATTCATGAGTGTCTCGATACCACTAGGATTAGGGTTGAAATTAAAAAAAAAATAACACAAAAAAACCCCACAAAAATCCTGGAGACTTTGGCCAATTTATCCAAATCTCATATTCTCTGGCGACCCTTTAAGTGATTCAGCCCTTTAAGGTCAACAATTCACATCCAGAGTCTTCTTGACCCATTAAGATCCATGATGCTTCACAATATCTTCCATAAAACTTATGATAGTATTTTTGATGTACCATCAAAAAACATTGAAATATGCATTAATAGGATTTACACACGAAGCTATCTATTAACTATCTGCTAAACTATTAATACACAGAAGAACACTTTCGTAAAGGATAAATTTCCTGGCCACTCAGCACCTCAAGGAAACTTGCCTTTTCACTTACATAGAAATTTAAACTTCACTTGAAGTGTCAGGACAAGAAAACATTGCCTTATCCTATTACCCACCTGTGTAGTCAAGAATTATAAAAAATTCAGAAAGACAATCATATACTAATGGGCACTGATAGATCAAGGAGGAGATGCTTAAATAATAAATGTGCCCCAATGAAAGTTTTCAGAAAGAAGAAACTGGTCATTAGATTTTTCTTCTATAAAGACATTGTCTGATTGCCTTTATTACTTGTGCTAACCATACACACATGCACACAAGGACACATGCACGCACGCGTACGCACACAAACACACACACAAACATACACACACACACACAACAAAAAAATAGGAATTCTTGGCACACACTCTAGTGATAGACCATCTTTTCAGGTACCACTGAGATGTATGAGGAATGCTGAAAATTAACATTGCCTTTGGACATTCTTTTAGCCCAAGTGAAGAAAAGAACAGAGTCGCATGGGTAGACAGCATTAACAACTTCTTTTGGATGGTATCTATACAGGTCAGGAATATTCTTAAAAAGTTTGAAAGAAAAATCAAATTAGTAACTTTTGTGTTCCAGCCACCCACTCAGGGTCATTACAGACACTGTAGAAATTATACAACTAGACCATAGTAGGGCCGCAGCCACACTCCTGGATTCCAAAAGATATCCAAACCTGGGTACAAGCAAGTAACAGTGTACAGGTGTAGTTTAGAGTTTGTACGAGAAATTAAGACGTATGTGGGGGCACAAATTCTCTAAAACAAGCGACCAGAAGGCTGGATGCATTTTCAATTATTGGGTGGTGTTCATAGTGGCACAACCCGTAGGGATGCAGAGAACTTGCCTGGATTCTATCGAAGGCCTCGTTAATCAAGTGGGGGCAAGTTAAAACTCTGAGTCAGCTAGAGAATGACGATCGTTCTAATAACAATGGAGAAGGCTGAGGGGGCGGGTGTCTCAAAGCTGTTTGTGGATGTGACTGTGTGCTTGTCTGTCAAACACAAACAGGGTTATTAGACTACCTCATCTCATCGGCTCCCCATGTAGGGAAATAACACAACAAATCAAAGGAGCCTGAGGGTATTTATTTCAAAATAAGAGAATTTGTTTATAACGGGGTAGGGGGCGTGGGGGGGGCACGGCTATTCCGCTTTAGAAAGTTTTGCCAACGGAGGCCAGGAAATCAGCCCAGGGGGGTTTTATTAAATAGGCTTCGTGGTCTGAAGTGCTCTTGTAGGGGCAGCTGGCAGTAAGGTGCTCGCCCTCTGCTGTCCAGGCTCTGGGTCGTGTGCATTCTTTGTGCATATATACAGACATATACTGTGCTTGTGTCAGAAACACTCATGCATACAAAGTCAATAGAACCTGGCACATAGAATTTTAGTGAAAAAAAAATCATACAAATCTGCCATTCTCCCCTCACCCGAAAACAGAAGGAAAGGGAAAAGGAAAATTTCTTAACATATGCCACTGGGTTGGTTATATCTCCTTCAACTGTCCATCCTTGGTCAAGGGAAGGAGGCAGAAAATGAGAGTAAACAAAACAAAACAAACAAACAAACAAACAAAAAAAAACCTGGTTTGGGATCGATGACTCCCAAAGCCTGTGAGCTACTCACACGTAGCTGGCTCTCGTTGTATCTTAAGATTCTCAGGTCACGGGACCAAGTAAATAAAAGACAAAGAACAACGTAAGAGCTCGCTTCCGGTTCCACATCTAGAAAGAAATCTACCCTGTGGATTTACACGTTAAGGTGAGCTAGGCAAAGTAGGCAGTAGTACATCAGTGGACATTGTGTTCTAACAAATGTGGATTCCCGTTAGTTGTTATTTTTCCTTTAACATATGTCTTCCTTTGGGGAGGTTTATTTCCATGTGGTGACTACCCGCAGCCCTTCCCTATAGATGATACTTCCGTAAAAGTTCAGACTGCCAAGGATGTTTTCTCTCGGGGAAGCGATCTGGAATTTTTATCTTCAGGAAATCCTGGATACATTTCTCCAGCTCTTCCTCGATGGAGAGCTTTTCCTTCGCAGCTTTCTTTTTGCTGCTTATGTTCGACTCCCTGGAGCCTGACGTCAGAGTCCGGAGCAGGTCACTTTTCCGCCGCATCTCTGACTGTTGGATCAGCTGCACTGGGCCTTTCTTGATGGGCCGGTCCAGAGTCTGGATGTTGCTCTGGCGCGTTACGGGCCCACAGATGACCGTCTCCTGGGGGGAGCTGGCCTCTGACTGGCTATCACAGCTGGAAGTAGAGAGGTCATTGCAGGAGGTGCCGCTCTCCCCTTTGTCCCCCTTGCCGTCCTTGCAGCAGCAATCACAATGAGAGGAGGACCATCTGGAAGGCTCACCTGCAAGGCAAACACACACCCAAAAAAGGTATGTCAGAAACTCGGAGTGATGAAGCTGCAGAACACACCGCTAGTAGTCAGAGACCACAAGTGATTCACAACACCAACAACAGCCAGAAGCTAAGTCCTCCATTACTTAATAGCAGACTGTGCACTATGGTATCATGTGTAAGACTACCCTACCGCGCCACTGGCCCAGGCAGCCCGTTTATCAACCCAGGCACCTGACAGATCCAAATTTTTACGGCTTCAGTTCTATCAGCAGTAAGACCAAGATAATAAATTTCTTATTACCTGGAGTCTTAGGGGTGATTTAGATGCGGTAAGCAGAATGGTGTGGGTGGCATATAGTAATCTCAGAAAACTCTTGCCAATTTTACATGGGTAACATTAAGCCCTCATCTAAAGCTCTGTCTCATAGCAGTCAGGGTCTCAGAGGAGACTCAGTATAAGCACAATGCAGTGGTCAGTAAAGAGGGTTCTGGACAGCCCCTGCTTCTCTTTGGTCTTCCACCATCCTGTGAGCACAGCAGCTCCACTGCTTATCACTTACACTTGGGAACGCTAAGACCCATATTGCTTAGCAAAGGTGCCGTAGTAAAGAGTTTGCTCATGCAACAGCTGAGCTTAGAATACAGATGTCCCAAGTCTTATCACTGCCCCCAAAACAATTTGCCTGTCTGTAAAATTCTTGATTCTCAAAATATCTATTCACGCGTGAATCTCCCTGAAGTCCCTGCTCATCCCTCCTAAAAATGTTTGCCTTCCAACAGGCACAGCTATTCTTTTTAAATACCTTAACTATTTCACATGACTCCCTTTTGTTTCCCAACAACTACTAAAGCACCATCTTCCTAACATAGACAGGGGGAAGTGTTCATTTTGTAGTTCTAATGAATCACCCAAGGGATAGCACAGAAACTCAACAGCAAATAGCATCTTAGTAATAACTTTGAAGCTCCTGGATCTAACCGTGCCTGAATCTAGTCTTGTCAATTATATGATCCATTACATTCCCCTTCTTATTTAAGCCAATGAGAGACCTTCTGTCCCTATCCCCTATGTCTTGACTCTTAAAATTAAGTTCAGCAATTTACAAACAGAGGAAGTTTGTTTTAGTTACACAATTGGTGGTACCATACATTTTGACAAATCCACAATCATGGCAAAAAAGAATGTAAGTTATGGCCCCCTAGTCTTCCAGTCTGAACAGTCCAGGTCCCCTAATCATATATTACAGGCCAGGCATTTCAATTCCCCCACTTCACTGACGCCATAAAAATATGAAGGAAGTCTAATACCCTTATGATATTACAATAACAGAAATACAAAGAAACATTTTAGATTATGTTTAAAAACATCCACTTTTGATTCCACTATGTCTTATTCTCATAAAGAATAGGCATTATTATAAAAAAATCTAGTTCATTGCCATTTCTAATATGGTCAAATGAAACTATTTAAAAACTCACTCCGTGACTTCTTCCGTAAGGTCTATATTTTACATGTATAAATGACAGTCACACATGGCAATTTGTCATTCTGTAAATCACAACTCCAGAATACCTATGTGTTCCCCACTCATTCATGTCACTTTCTACCACAGGGCTGAGTAATCATTGTACTTATATAGCCATTAAATTAAATCAACAATCCAATTAGCCAAAAGGAATCATAATAGCAGCGATGCTATAGCTATTCTCAGTTATTGCAAATAAACATCTATGCAACAGAAAAACCACTCAACATGAATCAGCCAATGCCTGGAATTATCTGCAAGGAGAAAGGCTTTCAGTCTGCCAGGGGAAATTGGAGGGAGGATCTGTCTCCTCTGGTCAGCAGAATCTGCCTCAGCTACCAGAAAACAGGGTCATTCTTGTGCTAATAGAACTTAAAGCAGGATGGTTACAATAAACTGGACTACATAAAAGTAAATACATCAGATCAGAGTTCATGTAACTTGGTCCACTGGAGAATGTTTAGAAGTTAAATTTAATATTGAGAAAAAGAAGAAAGATGGGAAAGGGAAATGCAGAAAGGGTGGGGGTGTGCACACATATTTTCCTGGAACATACTTATCTAAAGAGTACACATGGAGGGAACCATGGCTCTGGTTACACATGTAGCAGAAGATAGCCTTGTTGGACATCAAAGGGAGGAGGGGCCCTTGGTCCTAAGAAGGCTCGATGTCCCAGTATATGGGAATGCCAGGACAGGGAAAAGGGAGTGGGTGGGGTAGTGAGTAGGGGGAGGGAGGATGGGATAGGAGGTTTTTGGAGGGGAAACCAGGAAAGGAGATAACATTTAAAATGTAAATAAAGAAAATATCTAATAAAAATAGGCAAGGTGACAAAATACGTTGCCATATGACTAATTAGACAATAAAAATGTATGTTCTTGCCAAGGAATTCTCTTCCCCGAGAAAGTCACCAGACTCCAAAGGAAGGTTGAGTCTTCTTAAAAACCTTTTAACATCACCCAGACCTCTATCTAATGGATCCCAGGGTCCTCATGTGCAACCTTGCACTACAGAGGAAGCCAGGGACCTGGTACTACTGCAGCTTGCCTCCCAAAGCTGCTGGAAAGATCTTGCATTTAAGTGCCATCTGGGATTCTCCAGCCTCTAGGAAAATGGGAGTACTACCTCCCATTTGTTCTGGCCACTATCACTCTTAAAAGAAAATTAGACAAATTCATTTTAGTGCATCTTGTTACAGTACTATATATCTCAATATTTCACAAGAATATTTGAATATTTCAGGATTTGGGCAAGCTAATTCATAAAATAGTTACTGAAATCTATATGTTATTTCAAAATCCAGGAAGACGGTGGGATTGATGCAACTCAGATAAAGTCAATATGAAATTTGAAAATTAAGCACAGAAGTTCATTGTCTTGTTCCTGGAAGCACTCTGTCTAACTACCTTCTTCCCAAGAACATAACTGAAGCAGGGGTATGAAATTAGGATAGAGGGGGTCATGGGGCCCTTTGCCATGACACTCTGTCTGAGGCATGCTCACAAGCATTAATGAGTCTTCAAAGATCTATCAAAGGTCAATTCTATAAGGTAAATGTATTCTAGGATCTTCCCAATTATAGAGAACAAAAGTATCTATCCCAAATACTCCAGTGCTTCAAACTAAACATGTTCACTTCTAATTTGTGAGGTTTCAACACTGGTTAGAGTCTTTTCATTGAGCAAGAAAGGGGGTTCCAATTGATTGGACAGATGTGGAAAGAAAATAATTCCATTCAAAGAGAAGTCTAACTTAATAATATTAAAAAGAAAAATATTCATTACCTTTTGGAGGTTTATTAATTAATTGTTGGACCTGGGATTTGATAATACCACTTTGCTTTTTAAGTAAGATATTTCTGAATATGAGGACTTCTATGACAATGTTGATCTCCGGCACTTAATGGGACTTTGATAAATGTCTAATGAATGAACAAATGTGCTACAAATGTACATTCAGATATTTCAAGTTGAAAACTTAGCAGAAAAGATCTTAGATGCCCCAGCATCAGGCACCACAATTTGACAGCTATGGGTTTTATTTATAATTTATTTGATATCTCTGAGAGTCATCTGTAAAATAAATAAACTAATGGTTCTTTTCGACAGATGTTTGAAGAAAATTAAATGAAATCAGAGATGTAAGATACATACTCCACTATGTTCATAGCAGCTTTATATATAATAGCCAGAAGCTGGAAAGAACCCAGATGTCCCTCAACAGAGGAATGGATACAAAAAATGTGGTATATATACACAATGGAGTACTATACAGCCATTAGAAACAATGAATTCATGAAATTCTTAGAGAAATGGATGGAGCTGGAGAATGTCATACTAAGTGAGGTGACCCAGTCTCAAAAGAATACCCATGGTATACAGTCACTGATAAGTGGATATTAGCCTAGAAGCTTGGAACACCAAAGACACAAATCACATATCAAGTGATGTCTCACAAGAAGAAAGGAGTGGACACTGGTGCTAGAATGGACCAAAACATCATTGTGGGAGAGTACAAGAACAGTAAAGTGGGAGGGGGTGGATGCGGGAGCAGGGGGAGGGAAAAGGACATGTGGGACCTTTGGGGGTGGGGAACCAGAAAAAGGGAAATGAATTGTAAATATAGAATATATACAATAAAAAAATCAAAAAAAGAATTAATATTATTATTAAAAATCTCAAGTGACTCAAAAAAAAAAAAGATGTCTCAGTCTGTAGCACAAAATACTCCATTCATTTATATATATTTTACTGTAGTGCAAGTCAGACCCCAATCTGCATAAACACTCCAACTAGAAATTTGACTGATAAGATGATGATTCCTCTAACACGTAGTGTACAATCAATATTTACTGATTGCTCAAGTATTTCATTAGGACGAACACTCCAGATATAGCTGGACACAGTAGAAGAATATTTATTGAGTATCTGGTAATACTTCTTTGGCATTGGAATGGAGAATAACCATAAGCAAAGAAAGCATCTGGCAGATAGCATGTGACCAGAGATATCTCTGGAAAGGAGTGTTCCAATGCAGGGCTTAAAAGTTAACAAGTAGATGAGCCCTCTAGTATAAAACTGTACTTGAACTATTTAAAAGCAGGGCAGGAAGTCATTTGTATTTTAAATTAGATACAGGGAGTGTGCGAAAATCAGTTTTCCCAATGTCTACATCCAAATATTTGAGCATTTTACATCTTGGCAATATTAAGGACCAATCAGGCAGATGGTATGACCACGGTGTCCCGGCTTCCACGGTGCCCTTAGTGGAGTGGTTCTCATTGGTAAGAAGCAAGAGGGAAAAGACTACAAAATACGCCTCCTCCATGAAAAATTCAAGGCCAGCCGAGTGAGGCATGACTTAGCACAGGCACAAAGTGCTTATGCATTTTTAACAGCAGCATCTCTGTAATCTACCCACACTTCAAACTTTCCACCTGCTAATGGCTGGGAGTACAACGCAGTACATTACAGGGGCAGCCAGGAGAGCTGGTGGTCCACGACTCTTCCATCAATGATGTAGGAGCCTGCCAGTCTGGGTGAGAGGTGGCCAGATTTAATTTATCAAGGCTGCTAAAAGACACTCTTGGTTTCACAGTTGAAAAGTCAATAATGAGTAAGTTGATGTTTTTTCCTAATCCCCCTAAACTTTGAAAATGTATTAAGTAATAGAAATTAGGAATAGTCAGATTGTGCAAGCTTCAAGGCAAAAAGGGTCCTTAAGCTTGACAATCATCATTTCTTGCTCCTGGTAGGCCTTTCCACTCAAGGGCATTTGGTGTTATGAAGGCCCAGCTGGGATGTCTATTTAACAGGTGCTATATATGAGCAAGAAAAGATAATGAAGCCATCCACACATCAGACAGAGAACAGAAACTCTACCAGTAATCTTAACAAGGAGAAGTCAATAAAAGGTGACCAGACACAGAGTGGCAGGATAAAAGTGACACTTGACAAGATGGTGAGAAGGATTTGGGGGTTCACAGCTACTGCCCTTCTATCTGCAAAGACATATAGAGAGTATGCAAATGTAAAGGCCTAAAATCTTAGGCTGGTGCACTGCTGGTTGGAGGCCTGGCAGAGGACCTACCTGACAGAGGACCTACCAGAGACACATGACCTCTGAGAGTCATGGAGGAGCAACAAGTATTAGAGCCAATCCCTCAAGGGAAAAGCACAGCAGATACAGCTTGAGACAAGCCAGGGGTCCTTCTCAGCTGCCTGGCTCTGTTCAGCATTCCTTCAGCATTCCTTACTGACAAAATCTCACAGGATTTTGGGATAGCTGGGTAAATGAAGACTGTCCTCGGATGATTGTTTTACTCAGCGTGGCAATCCTGAATCCCTGTCCTGGCATCACAGAGCATAGCACAGAAAGGTACATCTGGAACAGAGAGAGTGCCTTCATAGCCAACACAGAGATGCTTTGAGGGATAAAAATGGATGAGAGACCCCTGTTGGCCAGTTACCATCTAA